>JAOVVB010000027.1:9504447-9515914 GCA_028570985.1 Heterobranchus longifilis | reverse complement strand
TCTTTTGATTGTGTAAAGCTGCTTTGCGGCAATGACAATTGCTAAAAGCGCTATACAAATAAAATTGAATTGAATATATTTTTTAAGTCGATTAACCTCATGATTGATTATTTTTCACGGTTAATCATTCTCTGGATGAATGTTTGAATTAACATGCCAGTAAATGGTAACCATAGTTTTAATGTTTAACCTTTTTAAGTATTGTCTAATTAAAATAAATAAGTACTCCTCATCAATGAATAAGTCCCAAGGCAGTGTGGGGTATACCTACAATTTTGAAAAAAATTTTTTTTTACTAACTAAATAAATGCCTCAATGTCAGAGTATTTAAGGACATATTGACTAAGTTGTTTGAGCATATAGCCTACAGCAGTATACCTGTTGTAATTCAGAGGACCGGAAGCTCTTCTTTAGTCTAGCAATGTGGCCATTGATACATCTAAAGCAACAAGTTACAGCATATTTAAGAGATGGAGATGAGTATGATGGTTGTTGCTCATAAGTGAGCTGTATGCTGTATATTGTACATAAGTCTCAACAGATGCCTTCCTTAATTAAAGTTAGTTTGATGCACTTGGTTACATCCTGGGTAGTGCTAAGTGGAATTTATTAATTTAATATTTTTAAGTGGTGACATGGAGTTCACATCTGTCTTTATAGACTGAAAATTGCTTCCTTGCAGCACATACACATAATTTGATTATTAGTTTTGATTATTGTGCTCCCAAGACTACAGTAATCTTTTAGCCTTTTATTAACATCAGTAGAGAACAATATAAAAATTGTAAACGTTTTTTTTATTTTAAACTGAACACTATCAATATCAAAAAAGTAATTATCAATTGGCAACAGAATGAGCAATTGTGCGCTAAAAAAATACAGTATATGAACATTTTCATGACAATTTTGTTCATTTCAGCCCTAATCTAAAATGCATCAAATTAATTGGTTTTAGATTTTCATTTTAATTGTATACAACTGTAGTAGATTTTTATTAAAGATTAGTATTAAACCTAGTAGGATAAAATGCCAAATGTACAGTGGATTCTTTTTTTTTTTCCCCCAACCCCTCCCCCCTATTGCAGGGCTTCAAGACAAATTTTTTCAAGGTTCTTTTTTTCCACTGGAGAAACCTCTTGAATCTATTAAGGTATTTTATATTTATTTCTACAGTAGTGTCTCATTGTGAAATCTACACAACAGTATGGAGTGACTTTCAACCACAGCTCAACAGATTTAAGGGGTGGCTCTTGATGCTTATTTTGGTTATTTCATACTAATGTGATAATATTTAATTATTGAAAATAATTAATATACATGCTTCACGTACAGTATGTGGGAAGAGATGGAACTAGGTTGCAGTATGCAAAGCCAGTAGAGGCAGTGTAATGTCTTGGAAAACACTGGGTCCTAGGGTTAATATGGATGTTATTCACAACCATCAACCCAGGTACTGAAATTACACCTAACAGTTATGTGCAGTTAGATTTTCCATTTGGCAGAGGGCTATCCACCACATGCTGGGTAAATGTTTATACCAAAATAGTCATGTAAGCTTCTTTCTTTAGCGGCTCGGCTGTCTGCATGTTGGATATTTGTGAGGGGACAGCACCATCATATTGGAAAACTAGTGACCACTTCTCTTCTATGCTCGATGGGGGAGTCATCTGGGTGTAGATTGTCTGCTGCTAGCTAGCATTACCCTCAGGCTAACTAAATAGCTAGCTAACTGCCTGAAGATACAATTTATTATTATGGGCAGTGATATTTTTTTTCCATCATTTCGCATCTACCAAACCATTATTGCAGACCAAAACACCTTTTCATGGTAGCTATATTCCATAAGCAGTGGCTTTTTTTCAGCAGGATAATGTGCACTGCCCTTGGTCAGGAAGGGTTTAGGGAAAATTGTACTGTTCATGGTGATGACTTGGCCTCATAATTCCCCAGATCTAAATTTAAGTCCAATCCATGGAGACCATGAACTTGAAGATTCAAGGATCTGCTGTTAATGTAGTGGTCAACATGGACAACACAGTGCACCATCAGTTGTCTTGTTGGAGTCTGTGATAATTTTTTTTACTTTTTCTTATTTTATATATATCTATATATAGGGCCCAACAGGGGCAACAGCCCAAAAATATTCTTATACAAACAATTAATACAAAATATGAAGTAAAAATAAACCAAATTAACCTGCATTTTACCTTTGAAAAGAATCGTGACTCATGATACAGTAGGCAAGGGCAGAAGCAGGGAGGCTACTGTGTAGGATGACTTGCTCGCACGCATACACTCACGCACGCACTCACTCACTCACTACCAGAATCACTCCTCTAAACAGATTCATCTCCTGCATTGCTACAGCCTTTTTAACTATTTTTTTAAATTTTTTTTTATTAGGAATACACTATAGATGAAGAACCATTTGTGCCTTTACGCAAAGAACCACTAGCATCAGCAGGTATGTTGCGTGTAATTGTTTCACACTTTACCCTAAGACAACAATAAAAAGCTAATTTGTGTTGCCTTTTTTCTGCATGTAATTTAAATCTTTATAAACAGACCTGAATGAAAGTTGTGAGGTTGGAGGTGAGGAGCAGCTCTTATTTTCTACACTCAAACCCAGAAAACTGTTCATCTCCCCTTCACCGGAGAGTGCCAAAGGTAGGAACCCTTAAGCCCTTTTCAGACATGGAATAGTTAACATTTTGGCCTTCATCATTCCAAAAAAATTAGTTTTCCTGTCTTTTAAACATGCATAATTTTTTGTATTAATCTTCCGCACAGCTTCATTCAACTTTTAGAGTTGATATGCATTGGTTTTATTGACTTCGATAAAACCCAGAACTCAGCTGAAACTTTGTCTGCCTCCTGAGCCTTCTTAATTTTATTTATAAACTTATTTGGTAGCAATCGCTAAACAGACAAATGTTCTTTGCATTTAAAATGCAGCCATCTCATCTTGCAAACAACTATTCTCTTCAATTGGCTTTAACACTGGATGCACAACAGGTCTTCAGCATTACAAATGCCCTTTGAGACTCAGCCATGAGACTTGAAGCCATTACTTTTTTTTTTCTTTTCTTTTTTTTTTACGCAGTATTTAAGACAAGCCCAGTTTTTATTAGCCGGCCCAGACACATTTCACACCAAGATAAGTAACCCAATGTGAGGGGGCGGGGCACTATCTGGCAAAACTTGTGTGTGGCTATATACAGTATTAATGTTCCTGAATGCAGTTCAGAATCACTTTGGGTTAATTTTTTTTTTTTTCATTTACTAGTAATGACCATAAAGATGTTCAGACCTGAAGTTAACCCCTTAAATTGTAGTAAATTTATGCGAAGCAATACACGTTTAAAGGGGGCTTTAGTTATCTCTTTTTAAACTCTATCAATGTGATGGTCTCCCTATTTAACTAGTCGCTAGGAAGAGACCAAATGACATTTTTCAATCCATAATGTTTGATTATCAAAATGCATTGACTATAAATATGTTCCATTAACTTGCTTCTGCAGAGTGGAAGGATGAGTCTATTATAAAATTAGATCACTGGTAATTGTTTGAGGAATGTGATATTCCTCATTTATTCTTGTTTTATTGTAGTTAGAACTAAAACATAAAGGGGGTGAATGGTGTATATTTGTTTGTAGAATCCATAACACAAGCATTGAGAGAAGATGAAAAATCTGAGGCAGAATTGAATTCTGGAGTCATGGCTGCCTTTGATTCCTTTAAAGCTCAGCTAAGAGAATACTTCTCTGTAAGTATTCATTCTAGGACAGCCTATGTGTATACAAAAATGATTGAAATAGGCATTATTAAAGCAAAAAATTCTGCACTTCCATTTACAGTCCAGATATAAGAAGACTAAAACAAAGTCACTGAGATCTTTGACTGACTGCCAGAAGACTATATCATCTTTGCTAAAAACAGTTCATGATCAAAGGTAAGCCCATTCAAATTATACAGTCATAGTCTCTCCTCCAACAGTATTGTAATAACAGGGCCACAGTTTCTGGTTTTTGTTCTACATTGAAAACACTCCCCTCTGGATGTATTTGAAACAGCAAGGCCAATTCTTCTGTTTTTTTCTATACTGTATGCTGTACACATTCAGACTTAAGATAAACAATTGTTTACAAATTTTACTTTAAATGTAATATGAGAAACATTTAAATGTTTATATTAACGTAAAATAATTTGACTTTAAATATGTAATACCTACTGTATCACAATTCCAGCGGGGAGTTGTTTACCTACACTTAGTTGACTGTGCCTTTAAATAGCTACCTTCAAACTCTCTGGCCTCTTTGTTTGACATCAGACCAAAATCAAAAGAAATCAGCCAAGACCACGGAAAATAATTACCTCCATAAGTCTGGTTAATTGGGAACAACTTGGAAACGATTTACAAATGCCTGAAGGTACCACATTCATCTGTACAAACTATAATATGCAAGTATATACACTATGGGACATGGGATCATACCGCTCCAGAAGGATTCTGTCTCCTAGAGATGAATGTGCTTTGGTATGAAAGGTAGAAATCAGTCCCAGAACAACCTTGTGACACTAGAGGAAATGGGTACAAAAGTATCTATATTCACAGTAAAATGAGACCCAAAATTGACAATGGGCTGTTCTGTCCAAGCTGCATACAAATCTTTTTCTTTTTGGAGAAATGTCCTCTGGTCTGATGAAACAAAAATGTAACAGTTTGGCCATAATGACCAATGTTATATGAAACTCATTAGTGGTGTTCTGATATTTCACATTCTTAAAATAAAGTGGTGGTGAAGATGTATGTAAATGCCTGACTTCAACTGTCGCATCTAGATGTGAGAAACAATTTATCAAATGGCACATTTAGTAGACCACCCAATTTTGTGTGCTTAAAAATAATAAAAAGGATACTCGAGTAAATAATTCAAGAAAATACAGTTGACCTTGGATTGCGAGCACTCTAACGGAAACACGACTCCATCTGGAAACTTCTTGAACAAGAAACCTCTCTAATGATGCCTCTAAGGCACGCACACTGACTAATGGAATCACTGCTGTTAAGTTAAAACAAATTAACCATCACTTTACCTTTTGAAAAGAATCCTGACGGAGCAATTTTTCCGTTAGTGTGTGCGTGTGTGAAGGTGAGAGGAGAGGAGGAGGGAGTGGGCTACTGTGTAGGACGACTTTCACACACAAACGGAATGAAAACACTGCTCTGTCACGAAAACACTGCTCTGTCACGAAACTTCTTTAACAAGGATGCTCTGTTACTTGCTTTTGCTTTACACGCATGCACGCACATGGTCACAATGTTGTTATAATAAACTGCATGCGCGCATAGATGTTGAGTACACAAGTGACACGCACCGAGACTGAGCATGGGAGAAGATTACCCATAATCCTGTAGTGTGTGTGAGAAGAACCATTGGTTGGATCATATGACACTTGGCAGACACAGTGCATGCGTACTACTCGTACTGTTGAAACCAGATATTTGCATACACCTCAGAAATAAAACTGTCAAATATTAAATTTGATAACTTTTTCTGTTTTAGATCAATAAATATTATCATATTTTTTTGCATTTGTTATGTCAGAATTGAGCGAGGGAGAATTTTTTTTTTTTTTTTCAAAGCCAGAAGTATACACACATTACATATACAAGTTTGTGTATTTAAACAAAAGGAAAACTCAAGATGATTCCATTCTGAGCTTAAGAAGCTTTTGATGGGTTAATTGATTCCATGTCAGTTAATTGGTGGCACACCTGTGGATGCATATAAAGGCACACCTCAAACACAGAGCTTCTTTCTTTGACATCATGGGAAAATCAAGAGAAATCAACCAAGACATCAGGAAAAGAATTGTAGACCTCCATGAGTGTGGCTCATACTTGGGTGCAAATTCCCGATGCCTGAAGGTTTCACGTTCATCCGTTCAGACAATAATACGCAAGTATAAAAAAACATGTGAATGTACAGCCATCATATCGCTTGGAATGTTTGTTTTTGGTTGAAATGTGCGAATCAACCCGAGGACAACAGCAAAAGACCTTGTGAAGATGCTGGCTGAACCTGGTAAGACAGTGTCATTATTCACAGTAAAACGAGTCCTAAAAAAGGCCAGACTACAGTTTGCAACTGCACATAGGAACAAAAATCTCAATTTCTAGAGACATGTTCTGTGGTCTGACGAAACAAAAATTTAATTGTTCAGCCATAATGATAAACGGTACAGTATATTTGGTGCAGAGAGGGCAAAGCTTTGAAGCTTCAGAACACCATCCCAACTGTGAAGTATGGGGGTGGTAGTATAATGTTGTGGGGCTGCTTTGCTGCAGAAGGGACTGGTGCACTTGACAAAATAGATATATTAAAGCAACATCTAAAAACATCAGCCAGGAAGCTTTGGCGCAAATGGGTCTTCCAAATGGACGATGAACCCAAATTAGTTACAAAGTGGCTTAAGGACAATGAAGTCAAGGTATTGGAGTGGCCATCACAAAGCCCTGATCTCAGTCCCATAGAACATTTGTGGGCAGCACTGAAAAGGCGAGTGCAAGCAAGATTACAAGTGCGAGCAACATTGTTACACCAGTTCTGTCAAGAGTAGTGGGCCAAAATTTCAGCAAACTATTGTAGAAAGCTTGTGGCAGGATACCCGAATCATTTGGCCCAGGGGAAACAGTTTTGGGGCAATTTTACCAAATGCTAAGGAAGTGTCACCTAATTCTGACATTTAACAAATGCAAAAAAGTTTTGTATTTATTGATCTAAACCACAGTTTACTCTGATTTAATGTTTGACAGTAAATAAATAAGTTTTTTTTCTGATGTAAATATGTAAATATGTTTCAACTGTATATCAAGACCTTGCTCGTTTATTGTTAAAATTAATTGTAAAAATTTGTTCATCTTGCAAAATGCTCGCAGACCAAGTTACTCACAATCCAAGGTTCCACTGTCACAGTTAATATTTGGTTGCATATCCCTTGCTTGCAGCAACTGGATCAAGTCAGCAATTGACAGATAGCACCAAAATGATGCTAACTCACTACCAAGCTTGTTCAATTAATTCTTATGTTTTAGGGCCCGTATTCACAAAGCTTTTTAAGTCTAAAAGTTGCTCCTAGTGACGAATCTAAGAACATTCTTAGAATTATGATATTTTCTTAGAATTTCCCCTTAAATTTAGGACTAAATCTAAGTAAAGATAAAAATGATTCATGAAACATCTTGGATCTAAAAACAGCTCCTAAAGTAAAAATTGTTGAGAGGAGGACTTAAGGCTTAAGAGTTTCTACAGCAGAGTACAAAATGGTGGAAAGAAGAAATATTCTCCAAACACTAAACGTAAAAGTAAACAGTACTCTTCTGTCTAATTTGGCTTTTCTTGTTCATTTACTTCCTTCCCTGTCTCTTGGATTGTTGACTACATACCTTCCAAAAGTGCAACTTAAATAGACTGTCCTACAATCATGTAAATTGGTAAAAGGTGAGCCATTTTGCTCACATCAATCTGAAATGGATTACAAATTTAAATTAAAATATAGTAACTATTGCATGGAAATTGCTTCAAAAGTACACACATTTCCAACATTTGGTGGTTTTAATTAACTATGATATTTAGCCTATAACAAACTTTGCATAAGTAGCCTGTAGTATTATATACATACAATTTCTTTATGCACAAACATTATGATTTCACTGTCTATTCTATTATCATATATTCTATTTTTACAAAGAGCTCACTTTAAGACCTTTTACAGAATTTATCAACCAATCACAGTCCTTGAATTGCTGCGTCATCCCTAGCAACGGGGCCAACCACACCTCCTCACTAAGATAAAGCTTTTTGTACTTTCCTTCCACAGAGTTGCTCTGAGAAGTTTCCTAAATCACTTTTAGTCTAGGACTCCCAGCTAGGACTTTTTAGGCTAAGATAGGAGCTCTCTCAGAGAATTTTTAAGAATCTTTGTGAATACAAGCCCAGATCAATGGCATCATTGATCAATCAGATCATTTTGTTTGCAACTCTGTAGCCTTTCCATCACTTTGGTAGAGGTTAATCTGGATTCCTGAACTTTTTAAATTTGTTCTGGTCTTTATATTCTGAAGGAGTGATTCAAATCGTATGTCTTCTGTATTTCTGCTCTTGAATTGGGGTTGCGATAACTTCATGCCTGCCCCTCTGAGACTGTTTAAGTCAATTTTGGTAATATCAGGTTAAAATTTTTAGTTATTTAATCCACTGCTTGTGTACCAGCTCTAATTAGTTTTCCCTATTTTTTTATTTGCAAAATAGCCTCTCTTACTATGTCTTTTGGTGATTCATAATTTTTAATAACATGTAACTTCAGCCAAAAGTTGACATACATTACAGAGATTAATTATTTAGCAACAGGGCACATTTCGTCACAAAGAAACGCTCGTCACAACAAAGAAAAGGTGCATTAAATAAAAAAAAAATGTAAACTTGAATGTACAGCAATTGACCTTGTGTTCAAATACTTTTGTCCAAGTATATGCAAGTTACTACAGTAAAATTTTTGTGATGGTCATGGATGTAAAATGGTACCTTACTGAATATGAAAATCAATGCTCTATTTCTTTCATGAAGGCTTATTCATTTGGAATGCTTCCAGAAGGCTGTAGTGCAGCAGTTGGGTCAGCTGGAGCAGAACTGTCTTTCCCTAAAGAACATTGAAGAAGAAATTGTGGTCTGTTTTCTTCCACTCTTACACAATATTTGTAAAGTTATTTTCTTCCACAACCATTAAACATATGTTCATGTACATGATTGTGGGTATGGAGTTTTGGGGCTCATTTGTACAGCCCTTCTGTGTGCAGATGTTTGTATCTCTGACTTGAATCTGCAAACATTTGCATCTCTTTTTCTCTGATCAGAGAATATTGTTTCTAAAGACCTGTGATTTGGATGAATGCTTGTTTCTGTGAGGTGTGCGAATGGAGATGATGCAGCTCATAGCTTTTTTGTTCTTTGTGAAATTGTTGTTCCCATTGTTTTTAGAAAAAAATAGACATTTTCATTTTGAGCAAAAAATATCATTGTCTAAAACTTAAATTGGCTATTGCAAAATGTTACATTTCTTTTACATTTAGGGAATTTGGCAAATGCCCTTATCAAGAGAGGCTTACATTGTTATTTTTGACATGTGAGATTCATTTCCTTATGCGTGGTTATGGTTTTTGGCCACATGATGGCAGTGTGGGAAACGGGGACAACGATTTAGTCAAGTGGATTGGTATGCTTTACATTGTACAGTATATTCGCGTCAAAATCAAATCTAAATTCTAATTTTGTCACATAGTCATGCACAGTATATGAAGTGAAAATATCTATGATCGCTAGTGACCTAAACATTAGTTTACATATACATTTACAGTTACATATAGCACATTTACAGTTACATATAGTTTTAAAATAAGAATATAAAGTATGAAATAAGAGGGGGAAAAATACAAATATAGAAATATAAAAAAAAAACTTTAGCTGTAAAAAATTACATTATATACATTTAAAATAAATAGAATTGAAATGGAATTGGGATATACCATGTCCAGTTATGAGCAAGACAACATGCAGAATAATGTGCAAAACAAAGTCAAAGTTCACAGTCCCATAGTGTGCAAATGCGAGTTAATGTTTAATGTGCATCGTGATGAGTAGTGAAATTGTATTGTGCGAGAAAGCAGACTGTTAAGTCCTACAGGATGTGGTGTTATGATTGCCAGACGCTTCTCAGTCTCTCCGTGTTGGCAAGAAGCTTCTCAGTCTCTCCATGTTGGCCTTCAGGGACGGAATCGCTTTCCTGACTACAACAAAGAGAACAGTCTATTGTTGGGGTGGCTGAGGTCCTTAATGATCTTCCTGGCCTTGGTCCAGCACTGCTTGTTGTAGATTGAGTACAGACGATGTGCTCAGCTGATCCCACCACCCTTCGAGTTCGTCTGTCTTGCATTGTGCTGTTCTCAAACCAGGTTGTGATGTTTTCTGTCAGGATGCTCTCTCTGGTGCAGTAGTAAAAGTTCCTAAGCACCTTACAGGGCAGTCTAAAGACTCTTGAGCATCTGAGCGTAGACATTTAAGAGAGACGCTGTCGGACCTTTTCCACCACGTTGTTGATGTGACAGGACCATGACAGGTCCTGCGTGATGTGAACACGGGTATCTGAAGCTGTCCACCCTCTCCACTGGGCTCTCGATTAAGGGTGTCTGGTAGTTTCTTACCTGCTTTGTACTGAAGTCCACTATCAGCTCATTTGTCTTGATGCTAAGGTGAAGGTTGTTCCTCTGGCTCCAGTTCTCCAGATTTATAATCTCCTCCAGGTAGGCTGTCTCATCGTTGTCAGAGATCAGGCCCACCAGGGTGGTGTCGTCAGCAAACTTAATGATGGTGGTGGAGTTGGTAGGGCCCATGAAGTCATGTCAAGGCACAACGAGCATAGCAGGGGCCTCAGAACACAACCCTTAGGGGCTCAGTGCTATGGGTGAGATCATGTCTACTCATCCTTACCCATCCCAGGTGTTCCAGCTTGGTGGTAAGTGTGGAGGGAATTATAGTGTTAAATGCTGTAGCCAACAAAGAGCATTTTAACATAATTCCCTCTTCTGGTGTCCAGGTGAGTGAGTGATATATGAATGAGGTGAGAGATGGCATCATCTGTTGAGAGGTTCGGACAGCATGCAAACTGTAATGAATCCAGGGAGTCCGGTAGTGAAGAGATGATGGTCATAGGCGGCAGTGTGAAATTTTAGGCCATTGCAGATGGTTTTATCCACTCATAGCTTCAGATTGGGAAACATTCAGATTGACATGTATTTCACGGTAAAATCCACTAGTTGCCCGATGACTTTTTGTAAATACATTGTCATCAGAGCTGCACCGGAACCTGTCCCAGTCTGCATTAAGTGCAACCTGTAGAGCGGCCACCGATTGGTCCGTCCACTGCGTGGCCTCCATCTGAGCCGAAACTTCCTATTTGACCCTTTGTTTATATTTTGAGGAAGATGGCGGCGTGGTCGGATTTCCAAAATGGGGAATGTGATTGTGCCTTGTCTTGGTTGTGGTGTTAAAATGTTTGTGTCCTTTCACCCCTGGTGGAGTAGGTGATGTGCTGATAAAAGTTCGGCACTGCATGTTTGAGTCCCCTGCCAGCCCCCGTCCCCTGTTCAGGTGCTGTGTAAGTGTCTAGCTTCCGGTTCCGGGACGAGAGCCGCGTTTGTGCTGCCGCGTTTGTTGTTTTTGTTCCTGCTTGTCTCTCTGCCATTCTGCTTGGCTGGTTGGATTATTCCATTTCATACTGCTGATGCTTGAATTAAACTGGACTGTTACTATCAACTTTTTGCTGTCTGAGTTTGCCACCAGGCCGCTGTCAGCTCTCTGCCCTGTTAGCGTCTCCAACACGTTCGGCTCTTCTGATGGGTGAGTTATCG
>JAOVVB010000027.1:9352864-9367633 GCA_028570985.1 Heterobranchus longifilis | reverse complement strand
TAGAATGTAGAAAATAAATCACTAAACAAAAACAAAGAAATTTGCAAGTGACCCCAAACTTTTGAATGGTAGTGTATATTACATTTACATCCTCAGAGAATGGGTGTAAAAGAGAATGGGTGTTTTGTATTATTTTGTATGAGCAATGCAAACTAAACTGCTTTTTATTTTATTTATTTATTCATTTTGGTGTTCAATGGCAGACCCCTTCACTACAGCACTTTACTCTACTCTGACGCATTTAAAAGAACCAAACATATATGTGAGAATGCTTTTGTAGATTCTTGGAGTCTTTGTGTCTAAACAGCTGTTTTGTTTCTCTAACATGCAACACATGGTTAAAAAAAAAAGGCCCAACAAAAACTTCCCCAGAGAGCACAAACAGTTCAACAGAAAAGTTCAGCAGCAACTTTTGGTAAATTTCCAGATAGTCCACTAAGAGCATCCTGATAATGGATCCTGACTGCATGATTGTGTGGTATGCCAGCCACTGAGCAAAAGGCCCTGAATCACGGGGTGAAGGTGGCTCGACATATTGTCGGAACAGAGCTCCTAAGTTTGGACAGCATATACGCTAGGTGACCACCGGGCAAAAATACATTCCTAAGTCAAATACATTCCACAAAAAAAAACAACCCCAAAAACCCACTAAGGAACAGTTTCTTTCCCAAACCTGTAGGCTCTATCACACCTAACCACACACAAACTGCATCTATAACCAAGCTTTGCACTGTGTTCATTACACCTCTTCTTATTCAACATTCAAATATGCATGATTTTAAAACTAGTGTCTTATGCACATGACTAAATGCTACTCCTTGTCTATTTTTTTTATTTCTGTTTTTGTTATTTCTGTTATTATTGTTATTATTGTATATTTTATTAGACAGATGATATAAAATTTTACCTAGTATAATGACAAAAATATTCTTATCCTGGGTATATTTCTGCAAGTGTGGCTTTGAATGATTTAAAAATTTCTGGTCCAATATGTTTGAGACCTAGACCTTCAACAGTTTATCTTAAGACTGGTTTTGAGATGAAGCCCGATCTCTAGTGCAACCCCACTCCTCACTCTCTCTTTCTCGTGCTGAATTTAAAGTAAAAAGTGACAAGTACACTAACCATATTTATTTGTAAACTTCTAGAGACCTATTTGAGTGTCTGTAATCTTTCATGTGTCCTAACACATTTAAAGGAAAATGCCATCTGCGTTCTGCTATCTCACAAATGTCCTTGATCAGTTGGTGGTGCTGTGATTGAAAGAGAAGCGAGTATGTCTTTCAACCCAGAGAGCAAGGAGAATTTTGCTGTCTTGAACTCTGGCCACGCATGGCTGGTTTGAACTCTCCCTATGTGAAATCTTGGTGTCCCATTATTAGTAATTATTTATTATAATTATTAGTTTGGGATATAAATAAAAGCAAAGGTCATAAATGTAGTTGATCATAAGCTGTTGATCATATTGAAGTTGGCATTGTATAAGAATTTGTCAATGTAAAATTAGCATATTCTTGAATGCTAACTCAGATGCAGGAATTCTGGAAATCGGGCACACTGACTGCAAAGACTCGGTGCTGGGCTCAGGGCATGGATGGTTGGCGCCCCCTTCAGGCCATTCCACAGCTGAAGTGGTGCACACTGGCCAGTGGACAGGCTGTAATGAATGAAACCGACCTGGCCACACTGATCCTCAATATGCTCATCACCATGTGCTCGTACTTCCCTAGCAGGTGCAACACATACATACACATGTTTATGCATAGGTCTTTGCTTGTTTCAAACTTTCTCTTTCATAGCCCTACCTATTTGGTATGATGCATAAATAAAACACCTTTTTGGTTGTATTTTTGTTTTAGTTTAAATTTATCTAATGATTAGTGTTAGTGTTAATGATACTGTGTGTGTGTCTTTCTGTCTGTCTGTCTGTTTCTTTAGAGATCAAGACAATGCCATTATCAGACCTTTACCCAAAGTGAAGAGGCTAATTAGTGACAACACTTGCCTTCCCCACATTGTTCAGGTATTAAGTTTTCCTTAACATGGACTATAAATTAGGGCTAAAATATGATGGGGGAATGCTGTTATATAACATATATTAAATAATTAACAATTGATAGCTATGATGTAGATTAAGGATCCTAAATTACTAAAACCAATTTGTGTGGTTTGTCAATGGTTACAGTTTTTAATTTACTAATGAATCACGTCATGCATTTTGTCTATTATTAGAGTTCATGTTACAGATGATGCAGTTATAGATGTTCTCCTGCTCTAAAGATTTACTCATTGCAGAAACCTTGCTGACTGCTAGAAAGTGCACATTTGAGACTCCATGGCTGAAATGGAAACATCAATAATGTTTTTTTTTTCAGTTCATTCTTTGATTTTGATGAGCATTTTCAATACATGGCAGAAGTGCATTGTTGCTATAGAAACAATATTAAATTATAATGAGGACATTTTCCCCAAAATATTTAAATTGAACAATTACAGTACAAGTTTATCGAACAAGGGAAAAAAAAAAAACATAAACCCACATAGGTCTATGAGTATGAGTAAAATACTCAATACCCTATTGTAATTTGTGAACCAACTTCCCAGTAGCACATCTCAATATATATTATACACTACCAGGCCTAATGATTTGTTAGACCATCTTTTTTTTATTATGGCAGCCATTCGATGTGTCATTGTTTTGATAAGCTGAATCTAGACTTGATCAACAGAAGCAATCCCACAGGCTTGTATGGTAGGCACTAAGCATGAAGGGTGCCCATGACTCTGCAGCAGGGTAAATCTTGACTCATCAGACCACATGACCTTTTCCGGTTCTCCACTGTTTTTTTTTTTGCGATTGGCCCCAGAGACGTGTGGTTTTGTTAAGGCTACTCAGCTATTTACTCCCAATCCTTGAGTGCATGTGGAAATGCTCTTACTTTAACTGTTAAACATGCTGCTGTTGTTTTTTTCATGATTTGATTCCACCAAATATTTAAGTGATCTTTGATCACAATCATTCTGAAATATTTCAGACGACATTACTTCCTTGAAGATGATGGTTCACCACTATGCTTCCCGGTTGAAATAGTGAGTTGGACACTTCTTCCAACTCCAAATCCAATTTTAGTAGCTTCAACAATCTCCTTAGTTGTTTTCTTTGCTTGATGCAGGCCAATAAATTGACCCTTCTAAAGCAGGGTAACGTCCTTGCAATTATCACAAGATATGTCTTCTGACATGGTTGTTTAAGAAATAAAAAGCTACTCACTGCGTCCGTTAGGGTTAAATAACTTGGTACCCGATGAATCATATCAATTAGTACAGTTATTTCTCAATACAGTGAAACCTCGGATTACGACTAACGCGGTTTGCGAATGTTCCAGAGTGAGCAGAGATTTTTAATGTGTTATATTAAATTTATATTATATTATTATATTATATTATATTTTATATTTTTAAGATTTTTATGCTCGTAATCCAAGGTTCCACTGTATAAGGCTTTTGCCTTTTTGCAATGTCTGGCCAACAAAGAAGAGAAAGCTATAACATCTTTATGTTTAGAGATCAATGGGATTGACTGTATATTTGGGTGCCAAATATAGCAATTAATGCAAACGGTTGCAAATGTACTTCCAAGTAAGTGCCACTGACGAAACCTGCCCAGAACCCCTGCTAATAAAAAGGAAAGTGATGAGAGGAATGTAGCATCTATCCTTGATGTCAGGATATATTTTAGCCAATCTTGTCTTGGGAACCAATCAATCAAAAAAAAAACAAAAAAAAACTTGATTGGGCCTGGACCCTTCTTGCATTGCAGCTGATAGACTGCTGATCCTATTACACTGGCACCTGGAAGTGGGTGAATGATTTGGGCAAAGCAACTCAAAGCTATTGTGAGATATTTTCAGGCTGCAGTGGTCAGGATCTACCAAAAGGAAACTACTTTCTACCAAGGAAGAAAAATCTGCCACACGGAGATGGGGTCATGTGCGGCCAAAGCTCATTGATGCACATGGGGAGCGAAGGCTGGTCTGGCCAATGGAGGTGCTGCTGTCAAATGGCTGAAAAATTTGGCATATGGGGTTGTGTAGCTCCAGACTGGTCAGGTTGCCAGTACTTACCTGTGTCTACCGCCAAAAGTACATACAATGGGCACATGATCAGAACTAGACCATGGAAGAATGTGGCCTGATCTGATGAATCAAAAGGGAAACCTACTCAATATACATATGGGTGGTAAATAAAGTTAGGATGGTGGTCATTGGGGGTGCAGCGATTAATCGATATTATTGACTAAAATCAATAATCACATTAGTCAACAACTACTTTGATCGTCTGTTTGATGTCATCACGCTTAATTCTTGTGCGAACTGTGAATGTTCCGACATGTACGTGTTAAGCTTACTGAGGTAAAGTGAGTACACCCTCACGAGCAAAAATTTAATAAAATAATTTTTTTTTTATCTCAGCTAGATTAATTTTAATCTAAAACAGCTGCTAGAATCAAAGGAAAGACTGTGCTGGCAGGGACCTGGCCAAGCACCACTTTGTGAAGGATGTGAGAGTCAGGTAACAGGAAAGGATTCATGCCTGAACAAAATGTGGATAATTAGTGACTCTGTGTTGTTGTTCCATTTTTAATTCTAGTTTTCCTCAATTAAGCTTTGAAGTAAAATTACACGTGCTTGATTCAGCTGTTTTTTCTTGTAACAGCAGTGCTCACACACAAACGCACACACCCACTAGGCATATTCTCCTCGGGTGTGTGTCCTTTTCCTAATAACCTCACTGTTCAGCCCTTCACATTTCACTTTACTTGACCCTGCCCCTCATCACAGATTTAACCTCAGTTTTCTTATCATTCCAACTTAATTTTCATAATTACCATCTGCCAATTTTTAATTTTAATTAATAGTTATATTTTTATATTTTTATACTTTGATTTTCCTTAGTTTTAGATTTTGTTGAATCAGCATAGTTAATTAAAAGACATTATTTAAAATAAAGTTTTAATCTTTATCTTTGTTAGTTACAACATGCACAAAACAAGCTCAATTTAAAAGCTGATGGCAAAATAAGAGGCATTAATTAATTGTGACAGCTGTAATACGATTAATTGATTAATCATTCCAGTAATCAATAGATGAATTGATTATCAAAATAATCGTAAGGTTGCAGCCCTAGTGGTCATAACGTGGTGTGTTAAAAGATACGTGTCTGTTAAAAGACGTGTAATCAGACAATGCTTAAGTAATCTGAATAATTAAGAATACTATCAATAGGAATTAGAATACGGATGGTGAATGGGATAAAAATAAAGATAATACTTTAGCTGAAGAATTATGGAAACTCCACTTCTCTAGAAGGCCATTCTGTAACATGCAATCAGAAAATGTTTTATGTTTACATGAGGCATTGGATTGCATTGGAATGCAATCTAAAACTGGATCAAGAAGAGTCCAATAAAATCATTACGTGGCTCTTTACACCTGCAAGACTGGTCTACAGTATCTACAGTATTTGCGAAATCAGTATTAGTATAGTTGCAGCCATGCTAATGCAGAACAAGATATTGTTTTTAAATATTTTTGCCAAAAAGTCTAAGGTATCTGACATTTCTATCAGACACATCAAATGATTTTAATTTAAAAAAAAAAAAGATTAATGATTTTTAATTAAAATTAGGATGAAAACTCTGACTTAACCAGGGACAGTGAAGCCTATTCTGTTCTTTAAACTGTTTTAATGTTTATACCAGCAAATAAGAATACAACCTAGATGTTTTAACTAGGTTACCTATACCTCTAATGCTCGAAAACTTGCATTTACATTGATGTTAGCCATTTCTGCAAAGAAAAAAAGTAAAATGATTCCGTAATAATCTGTAAACCATTGATTGTACACCCTAAAACCCTAATTTTCCATTTATCTCTGTTTGAGATTTAACCCCAGAACCCAGAACTTAACATAGCAGAATTTTTTTAAATGGAATAAGTTGAAATATAAAGAGTAACTTACAAGACTTACAGGAATATGCAGCACTTCCATAGTTTAATAGTTTATTCTCCTCACGTTTTTGCTACATAGTACTGGTAAGAATTTAAAACTACTTACTCATGTTAATTACACTGACTGTCGGTCACTAACGGTTGTTGCCAGCTCCACAATTCACGGTTAATCAGTTCCGCCAGACTTGGAAGTTTGTGTTTACGTAGCAAAATAACTGGTTAGATAAACAAACAAATATATTGATGATAAATGCTATTTATGGAACTGTCGTATAAAAGCAATATCACACTCGAGGCTGTGCTGTTTTTTTTCCCCCAGGGTGACCATGTCACACTTTTTGATTTATTTATTTTTTGCTTTTAAATATACCATGCTACACCATATGTTAAAATGTACATTTTCTTTAACCATTGTGTGCCTAACTTCGCTGGATCTTTTGTGTTTGTAGCTGTTGCTGACATTTGACCCCATCCTAGTAGAGAAGGTAGCCATCTTGTTGTACCTGGTGATGCAGGACAACCCCAACCTGCCACGTCTCTACCTCACCGGTGTTTTCTTTTTCATCATGATGTATACAGGCTCTAATGTTCTTCCAGTGGCACGGTATTACACATGCATTCACCCACTTTTGTTTAGTCGGTTACATTACATGAACACAGAACCGCAGGTGGCATGTAAATACATAGTTCTGAATCCTGACATCGACAGTTTTGTTGCTGTTAATAGCATTAGGATGTGTCTGAAAAAATGCATATAGTACATGGTTCTAAAAAAAGCTTTGCAACTGCTGTCCATCATTCCATCATGTCTGTGATCTTTGGATTCACCCTTAAGTATATTTTGAAGAATTTTAAAAAATACCTTACTAGCATTAGTAAGACTGTTCCTGATTTACACATTTAAAATTAAAATTCTCTTTCCTCTAGTTTTCTGAAGTACACTCACCTGAAACAGGCCTTCAAATCAGAAGAGGTAAATCCTCACAGTGATTCCAACTCTCATGGTAAAGAAAATAGTAGTAGTAGTATACAGTAGGTAGTATAGCTGTGAAACATTAAGATAAATATATTTTCTAAAATGTAATATTTAGTTAACATTTTTCTTGTGTATATGTGTGGAAGGCTAAAGGTCAGGACATTGTGCAGAGGAGTGTATTAGGATCAGTGTTACCTGAGGCAATGGTGTGTTACCTGGAAAATTATGAGGCTGAGCACTTCTCAGAGATCTTCCTAGGAGAATTTGACACCCCTGAAGCAATCTGGAGCAGTGAGATGAGGTACGTCAATGCAGACCAAATGTTGATCATCATAATTAAATTGTCAGTGCTCTAAGTCTCTCTGTGTGTGTGTGTGTGTGTGTGTGTGTGTGTGTGTGTGTGTGTGTGTGTGTGTGCGCAAATGATGCAGGCGTATGATGATAGAAAAAATCGCTGCTCACCTGGCTGATTTCACTCCTCGGCTCCAGAGCAATACCCGTGCTCTATATCAGTACTGCCCCATCCCAGTAATTAGCTTTCCTCAGCTGGAATATGAGCTGTTCTGCAACATCTACTACCTCCGTCACCTTTGTGACTCTAATCGCTTCCCTGATTGGCCTATACGGGATCCGGTAAGTGAAAATACAAAGATAGATACATACAGATTTCATAGTCTAAATATTGTGATTCCGAATTTTGCTCTTTTTTTTTATTGTTGGAAAAGTATAGTGGGTGTACAATACATCTTTATAGCTGTGTTTACAAATAAATTCTTTAAATAAATACTGACCACCATATATATTGTTTCATTCGGAACTGTACATACATTTATCATGAACATGTGTGTCATGGCAGTATTAGGTTTTAAATGATGACTTTGTACTAGTCTTTTTCTGGGTCTGAATTATTTATTTAGCCTACTGGGTTTGATTCCTGCCTGTGTGCATGCAGTTTGCATGTTCTTCCTGTGCTTGGTGGGTTTCTTCCAGGGACTCCAGTTTCCTCCCACAGTCCATGATTAGGAAGAAGCAGATTAGGCTAATTGGCGTTCCCAAATTGCCCATAGTGTGTGATTGAGCATGTGCCCTTGATTGGATTGGCACACTGTCCAGAGTGTACCCGCCTCGTGCCCCAAGTCTCCAGGGATAGGCTCCGGGCCCCCCTGCGACCCTGTATACAGAATAAAGCATTATAGACTATGAGTAAGTGAGTGAGGTTGGGGATCAAATACTTTTTTACTCACTGCAATGGAACTCAATTATTTTATTTTTTTTGTAGATTTTTTATATTCTTGTCTCTATTCTTAAAGATTAAACTTATGATAAAAAATTATAGACCTTTCATTTCTTTGTAAGTGGGCAAACTTAATCTACAGGGGATCAAATAATTATTTTCCACACTGTATATACACAGTGGTTATTGGTCAAAACATGGGACTAAGAAACATGTTACAGCCTTCATCTGCTTGGTGTGCTAGCTTAAAGGATTTATTTGAATTATTGTTATCTGATAATAATTGTACACAATATCTTGATTATTTTTTGGAAACTTATTAACATCTTGAAAAAGGTTCTTCACACTGTTTGTTAAATGGTTTTCATGCATACACAGGTGAAGCTATTAAAGGACACTTTGGAAGCCTGGAAAAAAGAGGTGGAGAAAAAACCTCCCTCCATGTCGGTGGATGATGCCTATGAGATGCTGAACCTTCCTGTCGGACAGGGCCAGTAAGTCTTTTTTGCTTTATTACACTTGATTTAAAAATAAATTCTAGGACTGAGAATTGTAGAGGCACAAATGCAATAGATCTGAGAACAGCTTTAGAATTGCAGAACTACTGTCTGATGAGCCTTGATTGTAGAACTGTTTCCGTTTGCATTTGTAACTTTTGTTTCCAGAATATGTTCGATTGAATTTGCTCTGCATATTACAGACCCATCTGTAACCTTGCTTGTTGGAAAATTCAATTAAAAGTATAATCATATAGTTTTCCAGATAAATGCAAAGGTGTGTGCACACACTTCAATGCTGAATTTGAAGTACCATCTAAATGCAAAGATTACGCATTAGCTTTTGCTAATTCAGGCTAGGCTAACTAATGCTACCACAAAGTGGATTGCCATAGACTGTCATTCTGTGAACATTCTGTCAGCGAAGACCAGGGCTATAAAGGTTTCATCTGGATTTCCACATATGAACCATCTTATAAGCTACTATGAAAAGCTACAATCATCAGTAAAGTACAGCACATTTGATTTATGATAATTGGCATATACATTTATCTGCATTAACCACTACAAATGGAGGAGAGGCATTTTGTTGATGCTTGGTTCAATGTACTGTATGTGGTAACACTATTCTTTCACAACAATATAGAACAAACACCTGACAATGCCCTGACAGCCTTGGTATATGTGCATTTTTATTTCCTGAGGGCTATTAAAATTAAGGTAAAAACAATGGTTGATTTAAATTTTGATTAATGGACGCTGATTGGTCTGTGTGTCATTAACAGGCATGAGGAGAGCAAAATCAGGAAAGCATATTTCAGATTGGCTCAAAAATATCATCCAGACAAAAATCCAGAGGGCAGGGTAGGTGCACATATATCCTTCACACACACAAGATTTTTGAGAAGATTGTTGTTCTATAAACATTCTTGCATATACACACAACAAATATAGTACTGCCAGATATTTTTATTACAAATGAAATACACTGCCTGGCCAAAAAAGTTGCATTTCATCTGACTGCTTTAGCTTTGATTGCTGTGCACAATGTGGTGGCCAGTTGATGTGTAAAAATTATTCCTCATGCTCCCAGATCTGCTCTTTCATGATTTAAATCCAGAAATATGCCCATGCCATCAGGGAAGACAAAAAAACTACTGATGGGAAGAACTGGTCATTTAGTGATCTATTTAAAACGTATTTACTGCATTCAGGCATTTAGTTTTTTCTTTTTCTTTTTTTTGCCACATAACATTGCTGAGCCTAGACCTGACCAACTAAAGCAACTGTAGATCATTACACTGTCTCCAGAGGCTTGTACAGTGGACAGTATGCATGATGGGTGCATCGCTACATACAATTGCTTCACTTGTTACCCTGGGGTACCCATTTCTCTGGGGTATGGTCTATCTGGTCTCATCAGCCCACATGATCATTTTCTATTCTATTTTTATGCGCCTTTGCAAATTAACACTTTTTTTCTCATTACACCCACTAACAAGTGTTTTCCTATGGCCACATAGTTTAGTCAGAATTCTGAGAGTTTTTGGTATATAGTGAGTGTGAAATTTTTCGTACTTAAACTATTCAACATAGCTTTGATTTCTGCTGCTGTTTCTTTTTACAATGAAGCTTCCCTAAGCACTTACAGTAAGTGCTCTTCCATTCTTTTTTTTAACTTGCAGTTAACCCAGTTCCAGCATTGTTTGCTTGATGCAGGCCATTGATTTGATCTTTTTGCCAAGCAGCGTATTTTAGTAGTAAAGGTGTAGCCATACAGTAGTACTAGTAAACACATCTTCTGTGTTCATAACTGTGCAAGCACATATTTGTGTATACAGGACACATTTGAAAAGGTGAACAAAGCATATGAGTTTCTGTGCACTAAATCTACAAGACTCATAGACGGTCCAGACCCTGAAAACATCATCCTTATCCTCAAAGCCCAGAGCATTCTCTTCAACCGACACAAGCAAGGTACATATATGTGAAAGACAGAGTTATCCTGCGAACACACTTAATCATAAAGTGTTTTATTAATCTTCGTTCTTTCGTTAACATGTATTGTAGTTTTTAACATACTGCATGTTAAACTACAGTGTAAATATGGAAATAAATGTGATGTGTAATGTGAAATGTAATTCCATTAAGAAGTTTTGCAAAAAACTGTTCGCTAAATAGATGACCGAAAAACCTGTTGCCAAGTTTGAAGTTAGGTTTTTGTGACATTTTCTTACCTTTGAGCTCATTGTATATTATTCATAATATTTAGTATTATTGTTTGTCATTGTTTAAATATTTATGTACCTGAATAGTTAAATGAAATGATGACTTTATTGCATTGAATATAGATGTAAGCTAATACTTTGGTCTTCATACTTTTAGTGCATAGGTGGGATTAATAAAAGAAATGGACAGAAAGTATATCAGCAATGGAAATTAACTTAAATGACTCTCTTTTTCAGAACTGGAGCCATATAAATATGCAGGCTACCCCATGCTTATTAAAACCATTACCATAGAGACCAATGATAAGCAGCTTTTCTCCAAAGTCTCTCCACTCTTACCATCAGCATCTGAGCTCACCTTTCATACAGTCAACTGCTCAGCACTCAATGCTGAAGAACTGCGACGAGAAAATGGCATTGAAGTCTGAAACTTTATTATAATTATTCTAATTAATTCTAAAATAGTTTGCTGGAGTTGTGTCTCTGCCCAAGTTAACATAATGGGTATGTGTTTCCTTACAGATCTTACTTGAAGCACTGTCCCGCTGTGTGGATGTGCTTACGGCTTCCAGCAAAATGGAGGACATGGCAGTACAGGTATGAGGCACTCAATTTTAAGCATTCTAAGTGAAGAAACTTCATAATTTATCATGAGTGTCATTGAGATTATATTCAACGCTGTTTGGTCAAAATCATATAAATCTCCTAAGAGGAGTATATCAGATTCCAATGGGTGGTGAAAATTGTTTAGCTCAATGAGCTTTAGAAGTGTACCGAGGTTCACATGCATACATGCAAGTGTGTATGCGCTATGCAGCAAAATCTTGTGTGAATGCACTGGGCCACGCCTGGGGCCCAAACTCTCAGGCATCTTAATGGCAGCAAATTCAAACCTTTTGGTTACTGAGAATGTTAAGACCCCCCAAAAGCCCCGAATGGTGGGGGGAGAAAAAAATATATAATACCTTGCGCTATCGCCTGGCTGTGTTAGTGTGTTTTTGTATGTGTCATGTGAGTGCATTTTGTCTTAATCTTCTCTTACTACTCAATGTTATCTCTGTTATCAATGTTATCTTGTTTTACTGTATATAAATAAAATGCATTATTATTATTATTATTAGTGTGTGAGAGACATGAGTGTTAGTGCATGAGAGAGGGGTGTGTGTGCCTAGGTGTGTCAGTTTGTGTGTGATGAGTGAATGCGATGTGTGTGCGAGATATATGACTTGTTAGTGTGTGTATGTGTGTGATGTATGAGTGTTTGTGCATGTGTGTGTGAGAGAGAGGTGTGTGTTACATTTGTGATGTGTGACTGTGAATAGAATAGGAATAGAATACGAGGATATTTAAGTTAAGAACTCTAAAAAGCTGCGGATGCTGGAAAAAAGCATCACGCTATGATGTCACTAAATATGATGTCACTCAATATAGTGTCACACAAAGTTATTAACCACTCAGCATAAGTTTAAGGCATCATCACAGCTGACCTGTTTAGGATATCAAAAATCCCTTCCCCAATTTTGCATCCTCAGTGTCTCATCACATACTGTAGGCCTGGTTTGGTGGTGATGTCCCTAGGAAGAGTGTATTCAATTCCTTTGGGTGCGTCTTGCAAGCAATCCAAAATAACTGACTTCCTGTTGATTGGAGCTCATGACATGCAATGTGAAAGTTGTTCAGCTCAAGCAGCTTTTAATTTGTACGTTTGAGCATGTAAAGACCCCCCAAAAGCCCCAGACAGCACTGTCTGCTCTGTGGATGTGCTTACGGCTTCCAGCAAAATGAAGAACATGGCAGTATAGCATGAGGCACTCAATTTTGAGCATTCTATGTGCAAAACTTTTAGATAAAAATATAATTGCAAGCAACAATGAGCATGCCCATGTCACGAACTAACCGCAGGTGAAGCAGAAGACTTAACAGTTAGCCCGTGTAGCATGGACGGCAAACCCAAACGCGGAAATAGAGCGAATCGGCAGGATAACCGAACGAGAGCAAGAGTTTACAAAATTAAACCCTTGTTCTAACAACACACACTCTCAAGTAGGAAGCGCAGCGTCGGAACCAGCATGGGCGAACTCAATGACTGAGCGATGTGATGCGCCATTTTGTCTCCTTTTATGCTTCCTGTGTCGCGACCGTACTACTTCCGGGGTAGGCGGGACCACCATCAATGATCCGGGGAGGAGGAGCTGGGTTTATCTGGAGGGTGATGCGGTAAGGTCCGATGAACTTGGGTGATAGTTTCCGTGACTCGGTGTGAAGGTGGAGATTTCTTGTGGAGAGCCATACTTTGTCACCTACGTAGTACAATCGTCCCGGAAGGTGTCGACGGCGATATTGGGTGGTGTAACGGGCTATGCCCTGTTGGATGGCCCAATTAGCTTGATTCCACAACCGCCGACACTTGCGGGACCAACTGTTGGGCTGAATGCACATCGACCTCCGGTTCCTGGTGGTTGAACATCGAAGGTTGGAAACCGTAGCATACCTCAAATGGGCTTAGCTTTGTGGCAGATGAGACGTGAAGGTTAAGTGAAAGCTCTGCCCAGATGAGGTAGCGAGCCCAGGAGCGCTGACGATCGGCTATGAAGCATCTCGGATATCGCTCCAGTTGTTGGTTGGCCCGCTCCGTCTGAGCGTTAGTCTGGGGGTGATATCCAGATGATAGACTGCAGGTGGAGTCGATCAGACGGCAGAAGGCCTCCCAGAACCTGGCAGTGAACTGGGGCTCTCTGTCCGAGACAATGTCCTTTGGTAACCCATGCAGACAGACTACGTGCTCTAATCTCAGCTCGGCTGTATTTTTGGCTGGTAGGAGTCCGGCGAGGGCCACCAGGTGCACGGCCTTCGAGAACTGATCAATGATAGTCATGATGGTTTCTTTTCCCTCGGAGACCGGCAGGCCAGTGATAAAGCCGACGGCAATGTGCATCCAGGACCGATGAGGAACCGGGAGAGGTTGAAGTTCTCCTGATGTTGGTTGGTTTGTGTCTTTTGCCCTGGCGCACACCAGGCATGCCTGGATTAACTTATTGACGTGCCCGGATGTCCCGAGATGGAGGAGGAGTGACTTCACTGGAGAACTTCTGATCTCATGGTGCTGGGCATGTAGAGTCATCCAGGTGGCACACCTGCCGGTTCGGTCTCTGTGGTCTGCGCCTGGCGGACCCTTGTTTCCAGGTCTAACTGCAGTGGTGCAATAATCTTTGAAGGTGGAAGGACAGGCGCGGGGTCCGAGAGGTGGAAATTATAATGTTCAAAAAACAACGCCCACCGCGCCTGCCTAGGGTTTAGCTGTCTTAGGCTTCGGATGGTAATTAGGTTTTGATGGTCAGTCCAGATGATGAATGGCTTTCTGGCGCCCTGGAGCCAGTGACATCATTCCTCCAAAGCCCACTTTATGGCCAGCAGCTCGCGGTCCCCTACCCTGGATCGCTGTTGTGTGGTGTCCAAAATTTTTTGGAGAAGAAACTACATGGATATAGTTTCTGATCTGGACCTCGTTGGAAGAGAACAGCTCCAGCACCCACATCTGAATTGTTCACCTTCACAACGAATGGTTTGCTGGCGTCGGAATGGAGAAGGATTGGAGCGGTTGTGAAACAGTGGCAGTTTCTTGAATGCGGAGATAGCGGTGGAGTTGAGGTTGAAAGAGAGAGATTATGGATGAGTCTAGGGCGGTTAGGGGTGCGGCAACTGTACTGTAGTCCCGGATAAAGCGACGATAAAAATTCGCAAACCCAAGAAACCGTTGAAGTTGCTTAAGGGTCTTGGGTAGGGGCCAATGACGCACAACCTCTAGCTTCTGCGGGTCCATGGC
>JAOVVB010000027.1:9241119-9251413 GCA_028570985.1 Heterobranchus longifilis | reverse complement strand
GCCATTTCACACAATTAAATAAATGAAAAAAGTGCAAATTATTGGTCTGTGTTTATAATATTTTGAATGAAATGTGCATTATTTGTAAGAAAGTCAGGTGTCACTGACACAATTTAGCCCCCCTTCTTGTCGCTTTATTTGGCAGAGGTGAACTGTACTCTGCTCTTTTTAAGGATAGATACAACTTTAATAAAACTTTCATATTTTCTGGTATACCTGTATTTGCCTATCATTCTTGTTGGTCTAAAATGAGGTTTAAAACTAGCACTTGGCCATGTTTTGTTATGCATTTGTACATACAGTATTTGTGTGCTTCTAATGTTATGTCAGAAAGGCAAAACATTTTTTTTTGTTGTTTATAATCATTACTTTTTGGATTCTTTAGTAATATGGGGAACAAAGACCATACATTATAGAAGCATTCAATGTTGAAGAAAGTGCAGCAACTACACAGCAAATAAAAGAACGATAAAATAATGATAATTTTACATATAAATAGTTTTTTTTTATAACATTTGCTGTTACTGCAACTTTTAATGTTGAATTAAAAGACTTTTTAAAAGCAGCATGTCTCTCAGTTAGTGAGGGTTGGAATTTTTTTTACCCACTTACCAATCCACCTCTTTAGGGGACCATTGTTCCTTTACTGATATGATAGATGTTTGATAATCTATGGCCTCTTAAAGAAGCAGAGATTTGCGAATGTAATGTAATGAAGGTTCATGTGTATGAGTGGTGGGTGTAGGGGGTAACCAGTATGATAGTAGAACTAAAAGCAGATGTAGCACAATGTGCGTTTACATGAACCCTAATATTTCATAAATATTTGGAATACAAGGACAATTGGGAAAAAAATGCAACACCGGCAAAAACCTCAGTCTGAACAGTCTGCCCTAATCTGTCTAGATTGGAATAAATTTTCAAACAAAATCTATGGGGTGGGATAATTTATTCGTCAAGAAAATGGGAATTAGCCACATAAACACTTTATCTGATTGTTTCTCTCTTTTTGGAATAAAATATCCCCATGTGGGAATAACATTAGGTGACTTGACGGGTTTCTGGAAATTTTGCTTCCGTCCCTGATTGTAAACTCAGTGAGAACACCTCTCTCCCAGCAGTCTTCATTAAGTACTTTTACCCACTGAGTCTCTGGCTAAGGAAGGAGCTTACTATTAGATAATAAATTGGCTCAGTATTTCATACAAAATAAGGCATCTAAGCAATCATAGATGATACTGAATTCTTGTAACCAATCATAATGCAGAAAGTTAGGATTTATTGGAAAAGATTTGAAACCTAACCTGACCTTAGAAAAGAATGCCTATTTTTGTTCTTCTGTTACATTTCTGGCAGAATAAAGCTTCATAGTAACTGCTGGGAGTTTTTAATGTACTCATACAATAACTTACAAATTTCCACATTCCTTTTAGGTTATAAGTATGAGTTAAACTTCCCCACTTCCTTGTCACTCTGTACCCACAACTTCTTATCTACAACCTAGAGCTCCCTTAGTCTTAGCCCCAAAGGGAGCCAAAAGGGTTGGAGAGAAAGAGTCTTTATAAACTGAATTATCAACAACAAGTTGTCAAATATGGTTAAGCCATTTTATGACTAATATATTAGAGAAAAACATTGTGAAATAGAGTAACAATAAAGGAGATAATGGCGAGGAATGAAAGAGGAGAGTGAAAAAGGGGAGGGGTGGATGTGAGACAAGGAGAGAACAGTGCTTGGAAAATTGTAATGGAATGCATGGAGGGGATTTGCAAGGTGCTGAATTTGGCATGCACTTGGGCTGAGTGTAACAAATTGTAAACTTTGGCAGGAAGTCATTGTGCATAAAATTATTTTTGCGTGAATTTTGAACAGCATGGCATGCATGAGAGGAAGGGGTATTTATATGGTCAAATGTGTTTTTAAACACGTACAAGACAGACAGAAATGAGAGTATGAGATTGTGAGGGCATCCTTTTCCTCTAGCGAGGTATTTAAATGATCAAATAGAGGGTAATGTCACCAGACAGGAATAAAGTTCATGTAAGCAGTGCAGACAGAAAGTAATTTCCAGATAGTCTGTCATGGCCCAGCTTTGTGCCTCAGATAAGGGTTCATTTCAGACATCTGTGCTTCTGCTGCCCCTATTCTCACACACCTGTGATAACAGCTTGTGGAGCCTAATTGAAAATAGGGTTCAGAATGGATTTCTCTCTCTCTCTCTCTCTCTCTCTCTCTCTCTTGCAGTTGTAACGCATGTGCGGGGAGGGGGGATATTGAATGAATTCAGTGTATAGGGTGTGTATGTGTGTGAGAGAGAGAGAGAGAGAGAGGTGTGAGTGAGGATCATTGCTCACAGATGTGTCAGTGAAGTGGCAGGCATGCGATCAGTCTTATTAATGAAATCATTGATCACTTCAAGGGACTCATAATCAACTGTTTCTGTACTCTGTATTTTGCTGCTTCCCCTTCACCACATGGGACGCGCACACACACACACACACACACACACACACACACACACACACACACACACACACAGGGCAATTTCATCTTTTGCTGTCTTCTTACCTTTGTGCTTTCTGTTTATTCCTAGAATTTGCCTTTTTCCCTTTTGTCCCGCAGTTTCCTACCAAACGCCCCTAGCAAACTTCAAATAATGTAGCACAAATTGTTTAATACTGTCAAGGTCACACTTGTGTCCCTCTTGTCCCCTCTGGAGCTCATTTCGTGGAGCAGTAGGGAGAAGGGTATAAGACTGGCACAGATCAAAGGCTCTTCACTGTCTCGAAACAGTGAAACTGGTATAGAGGCAGTGGGACCCTCAGTAGCTGTCTTACACACACACACACACACACACACACACACACATATATATATATATATACCACTCACAATAAGTTAGGGATATTGTGAGAGACTTTCAATGTGGCATTGTTTCAACATTCTGTGGGTATAAAAAGCTGGTATTGTCAGTAAGTCATTCCAAGTTCATCATTTAAACAGCCATGAACACACGCCATCACTTAATGGATGAGCAGCACCACCTGGCCTTGGCGCGCTCTCGGGTTGGTGGCAGGCAGTCAGATGTTGCTCGTGAAGTTGGTGTGTCTTAAAGTGTCATCAGCAGACTTGCATCAAGATACAGAACTACTGGCAGAGTTCATGACAGACGGAGGAGTGGAGCCCAACGAGTGACAGACCGCAACGATGACCAGTACCTAAGGACCTATGCACTCAGACATCGTTATGCAACTGCAGGACTATTTACAAGATGCGAGGGGTACTAGGGGTTCCAGACAAACCATTCATTCATTGATGAGTGTCGATGAGTGTTGCTGGAGAAGGTGAGCGATACGCTGAGGTCAACATGGTCCCCAGGGTTTGCTTTGGTTGAGGAGGTGCAACAGTCAGGCATCACCAGTCAGCGCAAAACAGATTTGGTTATTCTACATGGCTCAGTCACTGCACGTTCTTACCTCAGAGACATCATAGAACCCATCATCATCGCCCAATTCTGCCAGCACACCCTCAACTTTCTGTTCATGGATGATAATGCTCCACCACATCGTGGGAGAATTGTCACAGCTCGACTTCAGGAAGTTGGGGTGCCTCATATGGTATGGCCATTAATGTCCCCTGATATGAACCCCATAGAACACTTCTGGGACCAGTTGAAGAAGAGACTGGATGATCGTACCCCACCCCCACGTGATCTGGCAGAATTGCATGTAGCACTTGTGGAAGAGTGGAACGCATTGCCTCAGAACAACCATGAGGCTAGTGAAGAGCATGAGACGTCGCTGTCAAGCTGTCATTGCGGCAAATGGTGAAAACACCCGCTACTGACATAGTCAATTTTTGTTATTTGAAGCTATCCCTGTTTTTGTCAAAATTTTTGGGGTAATAAATATTTTTTTTAAATGGTGTTTCTTCTCATACGTTATTAGTAATATCAAAGGAAACTTACTTATTTCATTCAAATTAAGAGCAAATAGGAAAAGCATTTATGTAAATAACAATATCCCTAACTTATTGTGAGTGGTGTATATTAGCATGTTGCTAGCATGATGCTAACTATATTAGCATGTTGCTAGTAATATCATTAGCATGTCACTAACATGATGCTAGCGGGATTGCTAATATGACACCAACAATTTGCCAAGGCAAGCACCATTCACATTTTCCTTGAAAGATTTACCTCTCTAGTTATCATTATTATTATTCATTTATTATTAGGATTTTTATTAGTTGTATTAATTGCATGAAAAGCAGGTTATGCATGAAATATATATATACAAATAAATGAAGCATGAATTTATTATTGTTTTGTTATTAGTATTGTTAATGTTATTTTATTGTTTACTCTTTTTCAGCAATTATACAACCTCAAAAATAATAATCCTGTGCAAGGGTCTACAGAGACTGACAGCCAAGCACCTCACCAGAGTAATCACAGGTGAAGTGACAGAGTTAGTGGCCGCTCTCTGTGCATCCATGGACAGAAAGGTCCACAGAATAGAATACAACACTGTTCTCTCACAGACCACCGTGCCTGACCCAAGATTCAAAAAGCTGGCCCTCACTGACAACAAAGTGGTTGATAAAGCCCTTTAGCGAATAACTGCAGCAGCAGTAAGATGCAGCCAGCCAACTCCACTGCTAGGGGGCGAAGAGAGAGAAGAGGCAGCAGAGGACAAACAAGAAGAGCCACAAGCTCTTCTGCTGTTTGGAGGTTCTTTGAAGAACGAGAAACTGAAGGCACTACAAAACATCAGTCTCTGCAGAGAGAATCTTCTCTAAAACAGGGCAGATAATAGAGAAGAACTAGGATCAACCCCTTAAAGCTTAGGCACTAAAGACTAGCTAAAACTGTTACCTGGATGCTGCTTTTTTACTTTCTGATTTACAATTTTTTTTTTATATTTTGTTGTGTGATTATCTAAGCTTGTTTCATTGTAATTAGTTTGTATTATAGTTAGTTTACAGTATAAATAAAATACATGAATTCAGAAATTGTACCTTTTTGTCTGAGATGGGTCTTTGATTTTGTACTATTTTTGTATTTTTTTTATACATGTCTAGATTTTGCGTGCAATCTGTTGTATTCTCTTTTATTCAGGTTTGATTGGTCTTCTAAATATAAAATACTGATATATTGTTTTTGCCCCAGAGTGTCACACCTGTGCCACCACGGCCCCGGGGAATAAGGTCAAGTTCACCGGATTACTGAGCCACCGCTTTGTCTCCCCCTAGTGTGTCTGTGTTGGTATGTCTCCCAGGGATGTCTGATTAGTTTCACCTGTGTCTCTCCCTTGTGTGTCCCTATTTAAACCAGCCGAACCTGTAGGCGTATGTCCGTTCACTGTTGTTTTTTCATGCCCATCCATGTGTGTCCATAACGTTTGTTTGTCTCTTTGCTCTCTCCTCCTCAGGATTAAACGGTGTCTGCAGGGTCCGGGCCGGTGCACGTAAGGGAAGTGTGTCAAGTTCAATGCTGAGCAGTTCTCAGTGAGAGGTTGTGATCTTTGTCTTATTTCCGGTACATGGAGACTCTTTGTTGTGGTTTTTCCTCCTGAGATCCCGCCTGCCGACCCGGCCTGAGGAAGTGTTTGTTTCTTTTGAATTACTAAGTTTATCTTTTGTTCACCTCTGACAAAGGAATAAAAGACTTGCAAATTAACCCCTGCATTTTGCGTCCGTCTCATACCAGCACGGAACATGACAGATGAACGGACCCGTCCGGACGCAGCAGGTATTCCCTTACCTGACGAACCTACAAGCATGCGCCGCTACCTTCAAGACCAACAGCGGGAAATCGAAAGCCTGGCACGAGCCGTGCATGACCTCGCCTGCAGTGTGAGCCAACTTGTCACCGCGCGGTCTCCTCCAACCTCTCCGCGCCGATCCACCACACCCTCACCACCGCGCCCAGCACCTCCAGAGCGATACGCCGGAGATCCCGAGGGATGCAAGCGCTTCCTCCTAGCCTGTGAGCTGTACATGGCGGAATTTCCACACATGACGGAGCTGCAAAGAATAAGCTTCGTCACACAACAGCTCACGGGCAGGGCCTTGGACTGGGCCACTGCGGTGTGGAACGCAGGAGGAGCTACGACATCCCGCTATCCCAGGTTCATCGAGGCCCTTCGTGCAGTGTTCGATGACCCTGATCAGGGAAGGTCGGGGGAGCAACAATTAATGAGAATTCGGCAGGGCAGCAATCCCGTGGCTGAGTACGCGGTGCGATTTCAAATTCTGGCAGCAGAGAGCGGATGGTGTGAAAGAAGCCTACTAGCACGATTTCGAGACGGACTCAACCCCGACATTCAACTCGAACTTGCGCGCAGAGATGCCGAGATGACACTCGAGGAGTGCATCACACTCGCTATTAAACTCAACCAACACCTCCGTGCTCAGCAACGACGCTCGACCCCCGACCTCCCAATAAGAAGCTGGAGCCCCGCCGCAAAGAACATCCCAGCCAACTACTGCAAAACATGAGCGAAGGGTCCCCATCAGAGCCGATGGATGTCGGCTCTTCCCACTTGTCGGCGACGGAGAGAGCACGGCGCTTAACAGCAGGACTGTGCCTGTACTGTGGGGGGGAGCAGCACCAAGTTCGCTCGTGCCCACTGCTCAAAGTAACACACCTCACCCCATCTCGCACCCATCTACCTTTTTGTTTAAAAGCTCACCTGTCATATAATAACCGCACCTTGTCTGTTTTTCCTTTAATAGATTCCGGGTCGGCTGGAAATTTCATTTCATCTACCCTTCTTTCCTCGCTGCGAGCTCCGGTGTCGAAGCTTCCGTACCCGATAACTATTAAAGCTTTGGATAGTCGACACCTTAAACAATCGCCGGTTACAAGAATTTATGCGCCCCTTCGATTAACTTTCCCCGGTCACACCGAGGAAATAAAATTTTATGTGCTTCCTCGGTCTGACCAGTGCGTCGTACTGGGTCTACCCTGGCTCGGTTTTCATAACCCTAATTTCGATTGGACCAAAGCCAGCATCACCTCATGGGCCCCCAGATGCGCGAAATTCTGTACACCGTTATCATTGACGGTCCAAACGACTAATATTGAAAGCCCGCGTGCCCAAGTGTCAACAAACGTGCCACCAGAGTATGTGCAGTTTGAAGATGTATTTAGTCTTAGGGCAGCAGCGAGGCTTCCCCCTCGTCGTCCGTGGCACTGCGCGATTGAGCTCCTGCCGGGGAAAACACCGCCTTGCTCGCGTATTTATCCATTATCCCGGGAAGAAACCCGGGCAATGGAGGAGTACGTGGAGGAGGCTCTTCGACAGGGGCTCATCAGCAGGTCCACGTCCCCCGCCTCGGCAGGTTTCTTTTTCATAGAAAAAAAAGGTGGAGGTTTAAGGCCATGTATTGATAATAGAGGTCTCAATGCAGTGACAGTAAAATATATGCACCCACTGCCGTTGGTTCCGGCCGCTATCGACCAACTCCGAGGCGCATCCATCTTCACAAAACTCAACCTCCGCAGCGCTTATAATCTTGTTCGTGTACGTAAAGGCGACGAATGGAAGACTGCGTTTAGCACTACATCAGGGCATTATCAGTATAATGTAATGTCGTATGGATTGGTAAACGCACCTGCTGTGTTTCAGGGGTTTATGAATGACGTGTTTAGGGATATGTTTAACCGTTTTGTGATAGTATATTTGGATGATATTCTGATATACTTGCGGTCATATTCCGAACACCTCGTTCATGTAACCGCCGTCCTTCGTCGTCTGCGCGAACACGAGCTCTATGCGAAGGCGGAGAAATGTGAGTTTCACAAACGTGAGATTACATTTCTCGGCTATCGCATAGGACCACGGGGGGCCGAGATGAAACGTCTAAGGTGGAGGCGGTAACTCTATGGCCGGAACCCAAGTCAGTAAAGGAGCTACAGAGTTTTCTTGGGTTCGCCAATTTCTATCGGCGTTTTATCCGCAATTTTAGCTCTATGGCAGCACCGCTTACTTCCCTCTTAAACAATCGCCAGTTACAAGTATTAAAGGGAAAAGCCAAAAGTGGAAAGCCAAAGCGATTAGGAAAAGCTTAAAGGGAAAGCCAAAGCGATTAGGCTCGTTCACAGCGGAAGCGAAAACTGCATTCCAAAGACTTAAGACGGCATTTACCACCGCACCTGTGTTGCGGCTTCCTAACCCCGATAAGCCATTTATTGTCGAGGTCGACGCATCGGAGGTAGGAATAGGGGCGGTGCTGTCACAACGCCACGGTCAACCCGAAAAACTCCACCCCTGCGCTTTTTTTTCTCGCAAACTGACACCTGCTGAGCGAAACTATGACATCGGGAATAGGGAACTACTAGCAGTAAAAGCGGTGTTAGAGGAGTAGCGTCACTGGCTAGACATCCATAAACATCCATTCATAGTCCTAACCAATCTCCGAAATTTAGAATACATCCAACAAGCCAAAAGATTAAACACTCGTCAAGCCCGATGGGCGCTGTTTTTTACACGCTTTCTCTTTCGTATTACGTATCGACCAGGCTCCAAAAATAAAAAGGCAGATGCGCTATCCCGATATTATCCAACACCACCCTCTACACTAAACCCAGAGCCCATCTTGCCCTCCACATTAATAGTAGCTTCCGTACTCTGGGAAATTGATGCGGAGATCACTCGATGGGCACGGGTTAATCCCATGCCAAACGACTGTCCTCCAACTCGAACCTCCCGGAGGCACTTCGTAATCGAGTAACAGCGGAAGCCCACACTAATCCTTCCTCAGGACACCCCGGGATAACACGTATGCTAAAAACTTTCGAGTCAAAAGTATTGGTGGCCACGTATGAAGGAAACGGCGAGAGCAGTGGTTTTATCTTGTACGGTGTGCGCAACCACAAAACATCCGCAGGGGTTGCCAGTTGGTAAATTAATGCCCCTACCTACACCAGCCAGACCGTGGTCCCACCTTGCGTTAGACTTTGTGACGGATCTGCTGGTGTCCAAAGGGTACACAACTATTTTAGTAGTGATCGATCGGTTCTCCAAGGGATGTCGATTCATCCCGTTTGGCACTCAGGCAGAGCGGACTGTCCAAGAACTCGGGAGATACCTTCGTGCATATTGTAGCAGCCGACAACACTAATGGGCGGACTGTCTAATCTGGGCGGATTACGCACAAAACTCGTTATATCACTCCGCAACCGGCCTAACGCCGTGTCAGTGTGTGCTTGGGCATCAGCCCCCGCTCTGTCCCTGGGACGCCACCGCCACCGATGTGCCCATGGTGGATGAGTGGTTCAAAAGAGCGGAGACAGTGTGGGAGGATGCACACACAAAAATCTCCCAAGCAGTAGTTCGATTCAAAAAATTTGTGAAAGCCCTCCGCTCCAGGTAGGCAATCGAGTATGGCTCTCGACACGGGACCTTCACCTCCACCTCCCCTGTCGTAATCTGTCTCCCAAATACATCGGCCTTTTCCCCATTCTCTCTCAAATCAACCCAGTTTCGTTTAAATTAAAACTCATTAACCCTGTGTTCCATATCTCTCTTCTCAGGCCAGTGATCCGGGGGCCGCTAGACGAGGGCACACCCAAGCCCCCGCTCCCTGGGGCTGTGGAGATAGGGGGCGCTCCAGCGTTCAAGGTAACAAAACTACTAGACTCGCGGAGGAGAGGGGGGGCTCTGCAATACCTCGTTGATTGCGAGGGGTACGGTCCGGAGGAGAGGAGTTGGGTCCCAGCCAAGGATATTTTGAGCCCCGAGCTCATTGCAGCGTTCCACCTGACTAGGCCGGATCGACCGTCACCACGACCCCCGGGCTGCCCCACCCGTCGACCACTCCATCCTGTCGGCAAGCCCCTACTCCCTCTGCCGAAACGACGGAGGCGTCCTCGCCTCCCTTGGGAGGCCGGTCCTGAGGGGGGGGGGTACTGTCACACCTGTGCCACCACGGCCCCGGGGAATAAGGTCAAGTTCGCCGGATTACTGAGCCATCGCTTTGTCTCCCCCTAGTGTGTCTGCGTTGGTATGTCTCCCAGGAATGTCTGATTAGTTTCACCTGTGTCTCGCCCTTGTGTGTCACTATTTAAACCAGCCGAACCCATAGGCACCTGTCCGTTCACTGTTGTTTTCATGCCTGTCTATGTGTGTCGATAACATTTGTTTGTTCCTTGGCTCTTTCCTCCTCAGGACTAAGCGGTGTCTGCAGGGACCGGGCCGGTGCACGTAAGAGAAGTGTGTCAAGTTCAAGGCTGAGCAGTTATCAGCGGGAGGTTATGACCTCTGTCTTATTTCTGGTTCATAGAGAC
>JAOVVB010000027.1:9220475-9241019 GCA_028570985.1 Heterobranchus longifilis | reverse complement strand
GTCTGTCCATGATAAAAATGGATTATTAAACAGTTTTTAAAACTACACAATTGTCTTAAAAAATGCTTAAGGTTATTCAGTCAAATAAATGTCAAAATAAAAATATGCTACTGGACAGAGTTTTGTTGTACAAATGAAATTCAACTGAAAATGAGTTGAAAGCTAAAAACTAGGGAGGGCAAAGGCTATAACATGCTTTCCCCTAGACTTTTTAATGTGGTGCTCATGCATGGTTGAGAGACAGAAGGAAAGTGTGTTATCAATGTGCCTTTGCAGACATCAACGATTGGCTACCGTCACTGTGAGTCAATTGTGAGTGCTAGTATGACACCTCTCCCCGCAAGAGCACAGCCAATCTTTGAACTTAATAGCAGAAACGCTTTTCTGTTATAGGCCCCGGTTGTGGCCGATCAAGCTGAAAAACAACTGATTTCAGTCAAAAGACAATGGATTGGTAGTTCTTTAATTCATATACTCTCTGAATGATTACATGCAATCACCTCATACTGAAGTCAGTTTTACTTATAATTACAACATTTATACATTCTATTTAGAGGGATTAGGTTTTTTTTTTATATCCACACAATTTTTTTTACACTTTTTCATTTTACACCAGTTGGTTGGGGAGACTAGTGGGAGATTTTTATTAAAAAGAACTTATGATGATGGAACCACTAAACTAAACTGTCAGAACAATGAAGAAATTTTTATTCCATTTTTTTTTTAAAGGATGCACATTAGAATATTTTTTTCTGTGAAAGTAGAGCAAGTTTTTTGTGTCTGCCATGGACAGCTTCCCTCCATACCACCTGAGAACAACCTAATGCAATGTTCTGTCTTGCTGCACCCCTGGTATATGTTTTCTCCTGTTTAATATTCCATACATGCATTTCCTCTCATTTGTTTCTGTGGAATTGTGGCCATATCTATTTGCTCGAGGAAAAAATCCAAGCACTGATGCCTTTGAGACAATGCTTAGTGCCATGTACACCAGCACAGATCAGTCACTATTACCACCTGCCCTGCTGTGTATGTGGCTCTTCTACTTTGCACCACTGAGGATGTCATGCTGTTACCTTGCTCTGGTTAAGATGTTACTTCTCCCATTGCTCTACCCATGCATGCCTCCTTCTAGTTTCAGGTAGATTGTTACTTGGCCCACTGGTTTATTACCTCATTCTTTTTGTGCTTTCTCTCTCTCTCTCTCTCTCTCTCTCTCTCTCTCTCTCTTCTGTTAAGCTATTGAACTCATGAGATCCTGACTCCTAATGCTCTCTGGACCTGCCTGGTTCATCCTAGTGCCCCACTCTGCCTGCTGTGGATGGCTACAGAACTCTTTTGTACAATATCAGTTGGTAACCACAACAAATTGAATGTCATGCACAGCATTATAGATGGAATTTATTAATGTTTGCTCTAACCAGGATAATCCAAATGAGGATGGGTTTAACCCTTTTAAATCTGATTCTGTTCATGGTTTCTTCCTCATGTCATCTTAAAATGTTTTTCCTTACCATTGTCACCTCTGGCTTGCTCATTAGGGATACATTGATAAAGCTATAAATTTATAGATCTATGAATTCAAATTCTATACATTTAAAAAATTTCTGGCTAAAATGTTAATTTCTGTAGAGCTGCTTTAATTAAGTTTATTAAAGCAGGTATTGGGCTTTAATAGTGGTCATTGTGACAAAGCAGCAGCTTTATAGAATTAAAAAAAGTGATGAATTAACTAAAAATATGGAAATAAATTAGAAAATGTAAGGGAAAACGTTTAGACTATTACTATTAGTTTGTCATTGATGAGCAAGCCGATGGCAATGGTGAGAATGGTGGAATGAAAATGGGAAAGCTCACAGTGCAAGAGTATAGAACCCCGCCCCTTTTTTAAATGCCTTGCTGCTGGCAGTGGCAGTGAACTTGAAATGTGTTTTCAGCACGTGAGGAGCTGTGTTGTAAGCATAGCTGGTGTGTGGCCTGCTGGCAAATGGTATAAGTGGGAGTAAAGTTGAAGGTGTTTAATGATTCACAAAATCAACTAATTTTCTGACTAACATTCAAGAGAACTTACCACCATTAGATTTGCCAGTAGCTTTCCAGCATTACACTAAATATAGATATGTTGCTATCAAAGATTGTCTAATAAAAATGCAAACGCAGCAAAAAAAGATACATGTTTACATAGGAAATTCAAACTTGTAACTAGTGTACTTGTAAATGTTATGTTTTAATACTTTTTGGAAATAAATTGGCTCACATTTTAGTTTATAAAAGTGTACTTTTAATTATACTTTAGATGTAAAAGTCGTAAACTACACTATTTCACATTTAAGTTGAAATTTAACTTGTGGATTTTTAACATTTAATTTATAAGTAAACTTAACATCATACTTAAAGTTTATTAATGTATACTATATATATATATATGTGTGTGTGTGTGTGTGTGTGTGTGTGTGTGTGTGTATATATATATAGTATAAGTATGATACTAGGTTTCTATTTAGGTATAATTTCTTATAGTTGAAATATACTTTCAATGTAATTGATGATTAACTAATATGAACATATTCAGGATGAGGAGCATATTTATGTTCTTTATAAATAAAAATTTTAAAACAAATATTGTAACAGGATATTATAACTCAAATCAAAATTGCATTCCAAAACAAAACATATAAAACACACAGTACACTCTGTTCTCCCTTAAAGACTTTGTTCCCTCTTATGTCTCATCTTTGTACAGTGCCTTACAAAAATCATACTCTCAAACTTTTCCACATTTTGTCACGTTACAACCACATTTATGTGTACAACCATATAAATGTATTTTATTGGGATTTTACATGATAGACCAACACAAAGTAACACATAATTGTGAAGTGGAAGGAAAATGATAAATGGTTTTAACAAACCATTAAAAAAAAAAAAAAATCTGATAACCCTGAGATGTTTTAATAATTTACTATTATTATTATTATTATTATTATTGTATTTATTTATATTATTGCTTATTCTCCAGTTGAAGATTGAAACACTTCTCCTATGTGAGTTTCACAGGTTTGTCCAGTGAGCACTATGCATGATAGGCACATCGCTTCATGCACTTCCCTTATTACCTTGAAGCACCCATTACTCTGGAACAGGGTAAATCTGAACTCATCAGACCGCAAGACCTTTTTTTATCTTCATTCAATCTTTATGCTCACAAGCAAATTCAAGCCTTTTTTCTGATTAATCTTACTAGTCTCTCTCATATAATGTACTGTACAGTGTGTTCCCCCTTTAGCCACTAAAGGAATTGTGCATACTGAATTGTTTGATCTGTACAGATTCTTATGGACCTTGAACATTATTAACAGAATAAACTCTTTCAGTTGCCTAATTTAGTTTTACTTTTTTTACACACTGTAGGAATTTCTTTTCACAGGTTCATTTCATAGCACATACTTTTTGTACTGCATTTGAACTTTTGAGGGCTGCCAAACAGTTATAAACACAGCCTCCTACTTGACAAGTTAAGAACATAGCCTCTGATTGGCCATCACATCAGATACAGGTGACAGACTCAGTGGCTGTTAACACCAATAACTAATGAAAAATGGACGAAGACATCATATTAATTTTTTACTTGCCTGATTGTGAGGCATTTCATAGTTTATTTGTCCTGGGCGAGCATCTAGGTTGCTATGACTAATTTGACCAAAGGGGATGAGGAACATCTACAGTATTGTGAGGTCAAATGTAATAATGACCTCCTAGGCCATAACACGAATCTGGCTGAGACAAGCACAATTTCAAAAATATATTTTTGCTACATACTATTACTTATCTTCAATATAATTTAAAACATGAGGATTTTAAAGTAGATTTATAATATTGGGGGAGGGGATATTAATGTTAAAATTATGGCCACCCACTTTTAGTGACTGAAACCTCTAGTTTAAAGGTGTGTGTTGCTCACACTTCTGTTTTGTACTAATTTTGTTCAAGGCAAAGTTTACTGTCTAGTTACTGTTATTTTACCTGTTTGTCTGTTAATGTTGTGTAATAAAGGGAAGTCTAAAAAAAACGGGAAGCTTGGTTCATACAGTAAAAACTAGTTTGCGCTATATAATCTAAAATGAAAACTCAGTGCATGCTTCATGGACAAACAAGGCAGATTGGCAGTGCCACAAATCTCCTTTATGCAGCCACATTTCTTCACCATTGAAAAATGTTCAGTAACAAATTAATGAATTTGGTGAAAAGGAAAGTTTTTTTTGTTGGTGTGAAAGGGGTGGATATTGCAGGAGTGTGTGTGAATAAGTGGGTGGGAGGAGGGAAGAGAGTGAGAAAAGAGTAATCCCTTTCTGGCTAAATGGTTGATCCTTCTTGTTCTTCATATCTCAAATGTCAGAAGTTAAATTAGCCTACTAGCCCTTGACAGCAGTTAACAACAGTTAAAAAGGGAAAAGAGGAAGCATAAAGGAGCTAGTGACTTTCAGCTTGAGATGACAGCCAGCTGCCTTTGAAGTGTTTAATTAGCCATCCCTTTGTACTGGCTAATGACCTTAATAGGCCACTTCTCACTGTGTTTAGTTAACTTGCATGTATACACACTAAGATTAATGGAATAAATCTTTAAGTGAATCAATAAAGCTACAAAACAAAAAAGTGTTTTATTTTTACATTAATGTTACCTTAAATTCCAGGCTAGTTGAACAGTTTTAGTAGAATAATACAGACATTAATCCTGTTCAATTTATGATTTTTTTGTTCATGACCTTGTAGCAATTTTGCACTTCTCAGAACACCCTAGACTTGGTCCTAAATAGTGCGGGGTACAAAATGTGTAAATGATGATTAAAACACTGCTGCCAATGAAGATTTTAGGTTTAAGCCAAATAATTTTAAACCCAATTTTTTCCCCCAACTTTAGTCATAAAAATTTATAACATTACTGAAATTAAGGAATACATTTTTAGTACCAAAACATACTGGATTGATTTTAACTCTGAAATACATAAAGCATAAAGAAAAAGCTCCAAAATATTCTCTGAAAGTTCTTTTGCTCACAGAGATGAAAAATGTGCAAAGATCTGCTGTACATTGCTTTAGGGGCATAACTATATTCACATTTCTATATCACAAAAAAGCTTTCCTCTATTAAGGTGCCTTATCTGGGTCAGTTCAATAGCTGCTAACACCAATCATATCCCATTCTGCCCTCTGATCAAGGCCCTGGCTGACTCCTCTAACAGGTTCTGATGGCAGTGGAGCGATTCAAGTGATGGCAGAGAAAAGCCAAACTCTGAATAGGCCAAATGCACCATTGTCCACCATCGGAGAAGCACTTTTACACATCTTACACAATCATTCGCTCTTGATGTAACATGCATGACCTGTCGGGGTTGTTCTTAGAGAATGATGTGGAGGAATAGGAAGTGGGGGATGGAGGGAAGATGGTAGAGTCTTGCAGGGGTCTTAAGCCTTGTTAATGATGCTGATTTAAGTTGAACAGAAACAGAAGAAAGAACCGATGCCTTGGCTTTCGTATCAGCCAAACCCACAATCCCTTTTGCCAATGAAGATTATGAGTAAGAAGTCAGGGAAGGTCCCTGAGGAGGCCTAGCATGAGAATGATTTACAATAGTCCTGTGTTCCAAAACAGGGGGTAAGGATGTGGGTTTTCACCAACTATATAAATACATTTTGTTATTTTCCCATACATGTGTCATGGAATGTTTATGGAATACTTTTGGTCCTATGATAATCACCATGTACAGTGCTTTTATACTGACATATACTAATCTGACCAGTTAATGATAAAAACATGCTCACTGGCTACAAGCAGGTTTTCTTACTAACTTTCTGCCTAACTTATTAATACAAAGAAATTTAATTTTGTAAGACAAAACGCCTTGTTTGCTAAGTTTCACACTTTGCAAAAAACTTCATATGTGTCCAATAAAGCGCTAGATGCTGGGACATATTCTGACCTAACCATACCCTAAGTTCTACTCAACATTTTGATTACATTTATGGTGCAGGATTAACTTCAGGCAAAAACCTAGAGTAGGTACTGCAAAAGTTTCATTAAATTCTGTCTAGCCAGTTTTTTCGTGATGCTGCGACAAAATCTGGCTGGCAGACCTACATAAAGACATACAGACATAAAATTTTCTGAGACCGGTTTCGGGTTCTCCAATGTATGAAATGTAAAGATATAATTGCAAGATATCTTGAAAAAACTTGCAAGAGCAAGTTCTGACCAATGTACAGGGAAAACCTTTATTTTATTTTTGTTTATGTAGATGCCTCAACATGGAGCAACAAAAAAAGCCTCCCTTCCCTCCTTACTTATGGTAGGGGGACTCTAGCATACTCCGGATTTCATAAGCACAGACATGGCCCCTATCACAGCACCTATCCTCAGGTCTGCCTTCAGGGGGTGTCTGACCACAATGTTATTTCTGTGGCTCTAGACTTTAAATCTCTTATCATCCGACCAATACATGAAATTGACAACTGGACAAAAATGATCAGCCCTGGCTTTAGACTTACAGTAGATTTCCCTAACATAACTTTCTTTAACACTGTGGAGGCATCGGTGGTATTAACGAATCGTTGAGAAATGCCTTTGACCATCATGCCCTTATGAAAAGCAAAGTTGTTTCTTTTTCTCCTTAAGCTCCCTTGTTTAAACACAAACTTCAGGATTGAAAGCGGCTGGCCATGTACTGGAATTTCTCTCTTAAAGCAGTTAGTGTCCCACCAGCCCTAAAAAGTGTACTGATAAACCCCTTTTTAAAAGGCTAGCATGGACCCTAAAGTGCTGTAATAACTACAGGGTTATTTCCAATCTTCCTTTTCTTTCCATCATTCTGGAAAAAATAGTCACCTCCCAGCTTTTGGAACAGCTCAAGCTTAGCAACCTCTTTGAGAAGTTCCAGTCTGGTTTCCAACAAGCCTAAACCACTGAAAAAGCACAGCTGAATTGGGCTGCCTTTCACTTCTGATCCTCCTTGTTTTGACAGCTTAATTTGACTTGCAGCTTGCATTGTACTTCAGCATCTTCAAACGTTCTGTGGACTCTCTGGGGCTGCTTTAGGCTCCCTCCAATCATATTTGTCTGACAGATTGGAGTATGAATGGGATGTTTTAAGTTTTCTATGCTCCCTGGCCAGACAGCACACACACATCTCGCCGTCATTGGCTTCAGAGCAGTGTCCGCCTCATTGGCCTCCTATTTATAACGTCTGACAATGGCAAATCTTCAGATATCTTTCCCAGCACACATATGTCTGGCCTATGTCAACTCAATATATAAAGTTACATCAGCAAGATGTAGTATGAATAGCGTGTGCTACATCGCAACTTTATGTTTTTAGCTTTTAATAGAAAATGCCCACCAGACGATGTTTGGACCATAATTTTACGATAATACTATCCAAGTTAAAAAAAAAAATCACAACCAAAAATAGATTAGTAATTTTTTCCCATTTCACTGTAAACTTTTTGCATTTCTCATGGATCATCATTTCGTCGGTCAGTCCCAATTCCCATTGCGATGCTTATATAGGTATAAAAAACTTTACTGTCTGACCAAATGGCATCAAAAACACCATCACAAAAACACAATCACAAAAAGCAACACAGCAAAACATGGGGTTTGTTGCAACTGGGCAAGGTCCTTAACCTGATGCCCATATAATTGTCTCAAGGGATTAGCAAATTTTGGATTTTATGTGACAAATTGTCTTATTTTTGTGTGCTGTTCCATCGTCCCCAAGTGAACGTTCATTAGTGATTTTTTCCATTATTCTTTTTTACTCTTTAGTGGATAGGACCTTTAAATGAAATTACTAAAACTCTTGCTAGGAAATTGTGCATAAATGTTTGGATGCTCAGTCAAACACTTTTATTTGTTCCTTCTATACTCAGTCTGGAGTTCTTTGGACTTTGTGGTGTTGATGCTTAAGTTACTGTAATTTTGTTATACCAAAGTGACAACCCTCAAAGGTTAAAGGTGTAGAGAGTATAGAGAAGGGGACTCAGTACATAAACCTGTGGTGACATTGCTCTCTGTATTAAGTATTTTATCCGGAGGCAGATGGAACATAACAGTCCAAGGTCACTCAAATTTAGATACCATTTTCTGCTAGATGATAGTATATAGGCAGTAGGCAGAGCTAAATTCTGTAAAGATGAGCCTGACATCGTGATGCTCAAGGGACCAGAGTCATGTGGAGAGATGTAGCTATTGTATGCGCCATACATCTATTTGCTCTTTATGCAAACTGATATGAGTCAAATGTTGGTTGAAAGACAGTTTATGATATGACTCTGGACCAGTTTCTCAAAACATTTCTAAATGACAGGACTGAGAGTCATTGGGCAGTAGCCATTCAGACTGTTTATTGGAATGGCAGGCTGGGACAGTAGACTGGGATAGGGACAGATTTAAAATCCTCGTGAAGATCCCAGCCAGCTGGTCTGCGCAGTCCTTCAGCACCTTGCTCAGATCTTGTCATCCAGGACTTTTGGTTAACATATAACCAAATACTTGACACAACTCTTTAGGGGTGCAGTGTAATCACTTTGTTCTAATAAAGTAGTCCTTCAGCTGATAAGAGGCTTCTTCAGGCCACATTTTTCATAGACTTTTTATGGTAATAGCTTTTTTCCCTTAAATGTTGGTGCCAGAAGCAGGGACATGTGGTCAGACTGGCCCAAGTGAGGTAATGATGTAACCCTGTAGCCATGTTTAACATTAGAATAAACCTTGTCCAATAAACCTAGCAAATCCTCTGGTAGCACATTTCATGTGTAGATAGAATTTATGGAGTACTAAATTATTTAACCAGCATGATTAAAATTACCCACTGTTATGTTCTGCTAGTTGATTATGACATTGTACACTAACATCAGATCAGAATAAACTCCTGCAAAAGATAAATGTGCCTCCATTGAACAATCAGATGAGCAATGTCTGTCTGTAATTGTTGTATCAGTTGTTATTTACATAGATGCACTAAGCCCCCGCCTTTACTCTTACCAGAGTCTCTGTTCCCATCCTGACGGTGCATTTTGTGGAATGCTAGCTCAATAGCTGTATCCAGAATAAATTAATGAAGCCAGGTTTCTGTAAGAATAGAGTTTAGCTGTTTTTTTTTTTGTTTTGTTTTTTACGTGATCTGAGGCCAGGGTTTTTCCAATGTAGGCACTTCTCTAGTAAACGGACGATCCCTGGGTACTTGGGTTCAACACTGGGAAGACAGTGAAGGAAATGGGGAGAGGTTGTGAGGGGGAAAGAAAAGAATAAAGAGGTAATGACAGTGGATTTGAGAGAAACTATATATGCTGAAAAATAGAGAGCATGGTAGGAAATCAGACAGACAGAAAGTGAGAAAGTGATAGGGAAAGAAAGATTGGACAGAGAAACAGAGAGCTAGTGAAACACTAAAGCCAGAACAGGGGCCTGTGATCATGGCTGCAGTGAGCACAATTACCTCCTTTTCAAATCCTTCAGTGACACTGCGGGAGGAAGGAGGACTTTGAAGCTTGAAAGGCAGGAGCTCGCTTTCAAGCCTCAAACGTGAGCAGGGAAGGCCTCTGAAATTTGTTCAGGCCTCCCTATCCACCATTAGCTTGTTTCTTCCTCTGGCCTCCAGGCATTTAAGCGCTTTTTGAAAAGATGTTAAGAAATTCAATCACCATAGAGAATGAGAGAGAGAGAGAGAGTGCTGACTACTTTCCCCCTCAATTTCTCTCTCAATTTTGCTTTATCTTTGCTTTCCACCCAGTCCACAGAGAGCAGTCCTGTAGTCTTTGTGCTTGTTGAGGACTGGGGGAAGTGGATGGGACACACAAACAGAGAGCAAATTAAGACAAAGAGAAATTTAGGAAAGAAAACAACTCAGCTAATGCAAATGGATATGTATATCTGACTTGTACAGTCACAGAATCAGAGCTCACTGTGCACCAACATCAGAGGCATTAAAATCGGTGGTGACACCAAAGATTATGTACTTATTTATTTGGTGCTATGTGGTTGTTTGACTTAGTGAGGGTGCTCAAAAATATAAGGTTTTCCATTAATGTGCCTATCACCACAAAATTAAATTCTTCAACACCCCGACACATACACACATGCGTACACCAAGCACTGCATGACAGTTACAATGTCTTTTTTTTTGTTGTAAATGCAAGGTGGTATATTCAGCTCATAGTACAGTATATAAGCAAGGTTTATAAGCTTGCCTACATAAACACTCCACTGAATTTAAAATTTCACATTCATGCCCCAAACAACGGAAAAAGTAGACAACAGGCACAGGCTTGTACACATCATCCTCAGATTCTACATAAAACATACATGTTGCAAGACCAATCAACAGTATTTTGACCCATAGACATAATGTAAGTACAGCACACAGACAGCGATAAGGAATTAAAATTTGTGCCTCTACTACCAAATAGAGTTAAACATAATGTACTTGTGATAAGACATCTTTGTAAAAAAATAAAAAAAAAACATGCATGTGCCAGATCCATTATGATATAGCTATTGTTGAGTTAGTACAAGGTTACAGGATAATAGGACATGAACGGTCAAAGGTTTAATGTGTGCTGCTCTCATTGCTGGCTCTATGTTTTGAATCTAAGAAAATATATTTTGTTTAATTGATGTATTTTTGCTAATTATGAAAGATTTTATTTGCACATAATTTTAAAAAATGTTTCAATGAAAAATGTTTAAAATGTGCTATAGCTTTGATTAAGATGCAAAATATTTAGAGATAAACAACAGAGCTCAATAATGTATTATTTTAATATGCTGCAATTTGATGTATTTATGGACATGAAGAAACAAATATTTAAGGACAAAATTTTAAAATCAAGAATGTGAATGAGTATTGTAAGTACATTTGCAAAACTCATCAAGCACCATGATGAAACTGGCTTTCATGAAGACCTTCCCGGGAAAGAAGACCAAACATACCTCTGCTGCAAGTTTAATTAGAGCTACCAGCCTTAGAAATCACCAATTAACTACACCTCAGCTTAGAGCCGTTATGAAGGCTTTACAGAGCATAAGTAACAGACACATATATCAACTGTTCAAAGGAAGTTATTGCATATTTTGCAAATGTCTACATTTAATGTAGGGCTCATTCTATAATTAGGGGTATAATTGTATTTATCAATTTTACTACTACTTACTTAAAGCAATGATGAGTTTTATATCGGACCTTATTTCTCCTTCATTTAATCCAAAAAGTCAATAGATCATCATTTATTTTGCAAAAAAAAAAAAAGCATATAATTTTCATAAATGTTTGTTCAAAATAATGATTAAAATATAAGAAACGTGTTTCAAAAACAATTTTGCTCATTCATTTAAATTATATCATCCACTCCGTGAAATCTCCATCAACTGTGTTACCCATTGGAAAATTCCCTATTAATAAGCAATGGTTTGCTCCAAAGTCACAAGTCCAACATCATGTGATCTCACTTCCTTTTTAGGAGGGAGATTTGAAGACAGTGTGGTAAGTTTCTACTCCTCTTTAACATTTTATCAATATTGTGTGTACATAGAGAGGATTATTTAATCGTCAACTGCGTTATTGACATGTTCTTGTAAACTTGATTTAGATGTTATAGTTACCAATATGCTGTGGAAGTGCATAAAAAACATGAGTTGATAAAGGTTATGTGGCGAATGGTTTGAGGTCTGCAGTTCGCATTATGCTTAAAATGGCTGAAATATCAACTGTGTTACCTATCAACTGTTAATAAACACAGTTACCAATGTTGGCAGTTCATTATCATAATTTATCCTCACATTGAGTGCTGTTAATAAAAGACATCTATAAACAATTGTTACTAAACAGAAATTACACAGTGATTAAATAGGAATTGCCTAAAAACATGCTTTGCATTAGAAAGGATAAAGTCAGCTGATTTACATTATATATCACAATGATTTCATGGACTACTCCTTTAGAGTAATTTGTGTTTTTCAGCCCCCTAAAATATAGAAATGGGTTTATCTGCTGCTGAGAAGCCAGTACAGGGCTCTGTGTGGTGCTGATCCTGAGAGAAGGGCTGCATATTTACAGAAACACAGAAAGAAGTGGTATGAAAGTAAAAAGCAAGGGAAGATTTGAGTGAGAAGGTGAAGAGAATGAAATTATCATATTGGAGAAGAGCCCAACGCCAGAGTAGAGAGAAAGAAAGTGATAGAGAACCAAGTTACTCCACCCCAGAGTGCTGAAGTTGATCCACAACCTCAGATTTTAAGGCGCAGATTTATTGAACAAAACATAGGCCTAACAATAGATCTTATTATGAAATAACAAACGACAAATAAACTAGAGTAACAGAATGTCATACTTACTCTGCAGTAAGCACAGGACACATGATCAGTTAAATAATGATTTATGTGTCATTTCAATCAGACACACATCTACACTAAAGAGACACTACACTGTTTCTTGGTTTTTTAAATCTATAAATTTCCTATGTTTAAGTTTCAAAAAATTGTTGACCGTTGTAATGTTTTTAAATCTTCTCATTTGAATTCATCAGCTTAATGGCATAACACAAAGTGTTTATCTTACAGAAGTGTTTCTGTCCTGTCAAATGTGTTACTCTCATCAACTGTGTTAATTTGCCTGTCAACTGTTACGTGTGATTTTTGTGTTATAAATCTTTTAATTGTTGGCTAAAATGTAACAAAAAAGATGCGGGGTATGTCTGGAGAGGGAAGTCATACCTAAGCATGATGAATAACCATAAATTCAGCATTTTGTGGATTTATGTTGAAAAAAATATTCATCTGTCATGATAGCATCCCACAAAATGTCCATTACAAGGTTTAAAATTCATATTTTCAAATCAGTTAGACAGAAAATCAGGGCTCAGTGGCTCAGTGGTAGGTGTTTCGCCTGCCATGCAGAAGGCCTGGGTTCGATTCCCAGCCAGTGCCCAAACCCCCGCCACTGGATGCAGTGCCGGTCCCAAGCCCGGATAAAATGGGAGGGTTGCGTCGGGAAGGGCATCCGGCGTAAAACCTGTGCCAAGTTGTAGTGCGGACTGGGTATTCCGCTAACAACAAAGTTAGACAGAAAATCTCAAAACCAATGGAGAATAGACAAAAAAAAATTTTTTTTACAAATGTTTTACCAAACGTGTAGCACATGTTTTATCTACTGTAAGGAAAATTTGTCCATACCACAGTTGACAAAATAATTAATCAAATTAATAAAATATATTTTTTTTCAATAAAATATTTAAAAAGTCACTAGAGCTTAAGCTTGGCAGTTAATGATTTTAGCACATTAGGGTGTATATTACAGAAACATCTAGCTTATTTATCAAAATAAATAAATAAAATGATTTATTCACTTTTTTGTTGATATGAAATGTTCCCATAATTAATGTATAGAATGAGCCATTAAAAGGAAATAAAAATCAGTAAAAACGATGGAATTAGAAGGTGTGTCCAAACTTTTGATTGGTAATGTGTACATAAAGCTAAATTACTTCTTTCATCACATTTTATGGAGTTTTATTACATGGACTGAAACAGCTGCTCTGGTCATCCATGGCCAGTTGTGCATCTTTACTTTATTATTCCATTTATAAAAAGCAAATAAAAGGTGTAGTTTTGTTATCACACTTAAACGTGTAAATCTGGTTTATTGGTATGAGCGTAAGTATAGTGTGTACCTCTCTAAAGCAATCAACTTTAACTTCTGACTGGTGCATTCCAATCAGGCAACAACCTCACAGTAAGATAAGCAAGGCACCAAAATGATGTACACCTCTCCTGAAGTTGTAGTAAAACAATGGCGCAACAATGGTTTCAGTAATGCCACACCTTTTTAATAGAATACTTTTCCTGTAGTTACTAAATAATACTTTTTACTGAATAACAGTCTATGAGATATATGAATATCTATAATAAAACTGACATTAAAGGGGTCATATTTACTATTTATGTATCTACGGTCACGAAACAATTGATTTGGAAAACCTGTGAACCTACTCATTCAAGCAGCAGTGCAAGAAATAAAATCATGCAAAGATCAGCTAGCAGTTTTGGAGAATGTTCAAATCAACCATGAGAATGGGGAAAATTGTGATCTCATTGGTTTTGACCACTTGATGATTTTCGGTATCTGAAGGGTTGGTTTACGTATTTCTATAACTGCTGATTTCCTGGGGTTTTTGTGCACAATTGACTCTAGAATTTACTCAGAATCATGCTATAAAGAAAGAAAAATTTGTGAATAGCAGTTCTGTGGATGAAAATGCCTCTTTAATGAGAGAGGTCAACTGAGGATGACCAGACTGGAAAAAATGACAGAAGGGCTACTGTAACTCTTTTGATAACCACTTTTTTACAATTGTGGTTAGCAGAAAAATATCTTCAATTCAGATGGGCCCACTTCTGTCAGCCAAGATCAGAAAGCAGAGGCTACAGTTTGTCCAGGCTCACCCAAGCTGGACAGTGCTTTCACCCAGAACTGGAAAAATGTAGCTTGGTGTGTTAAATCAGTGTCTGTTGAGGCACTCAGACGCTAAGGTCAAAATTTGATTCCAACAGCATGAATAAATCATCCCAAACTGCCTTATGTTAACAGTCCAATCTGGTGGAGGTGGTGTAATAGTGTGGGGAATGTTTTCATGGCCTGTTAACACCATTCAATTATAGCTTGAATGCCACAGGCTATTTGAATATTGTCCCTGACCATGTGACCACAAGTTTTCAATCAGACACTGACCACAAAGCAGATGGCATGTCAAAATGTTTTTATTGACATGATCATCGGTTGCTTCAGGTACCTTCCCAGTCAGAAAATCTAAACCAAGTGGACTTTTAAATTTGTGGGTGAACAGGATTAGCAGCATGATAATGGGATGGGAGTCATGTTGACATGGAATAGAATCTCAAAGTAATCTCCTCATTGTGAAATCCATAAAACAATTTTTATTATAGAATTTGTTGGTTTTTTTTTTAGATCAATGGGATACCCTAAAAAGTATTAGTACAGTGTTCCGAATAAAATGCTCACTGAGTGTATCTGAAAGAAATACACTCTCAGTTGGCAACTAGCTCTTAATTGAGTGTTTATTATACTGCAATAGCTGTGGTATCATAATTATATTTTTGGAGCAGTCACTGCAGGCTTGGGACCAGTGCTCTCTGGAGGCATAAGATAATAGGACTTGGGCAAGCTGCTTTAGGTTAATTGGCAAAAACAATATTGAAGTCAGAAATCAATAGCCCCCTTTTCATGTATAAATAAATAGGCCAAATATTAATATGAATTTTTGTGCTTTTTTTGTCAATGATTGCATAATAATTTTATAATGTATATATATATATATTTTTTTACTTTTTACATTAGTTATGCCTAGAAGTTGTATGTGCTCTGCTTTTTTTATTATTATTTAAATAAAAATCATAACCCCTGTATGTCTACAAATAGGCAGTCACTCCTGGGATATGCTTTTAGAAAACTTCTAAAACATCCATTTAGAAATGTCTGGATGTGTGTTGTAGAGGGTAAGAATAGATGCTTTTTAAATTCCATTTTGAGAGTATTAGAGTTTAGGGGAGCAGGCCTATTAATCCAGCTTTAGCTGTGTAAGTGCCATTATTCTCATAATAAGATCACTGAGTGTGCAATATAGGATTAAATACTTAAAACATAACTGACAATGGAATTACATATATACACTCACCATACACTTTGTTAGTAACACCTGTAAAACTGCACTTTAATACAATTATCCAATCAGCCAGTGATGTGACGGCAGTTATGGTTATTCTGATGCAGAGCTTTAATACTGTAAGCAAGTGAGGCTGTGTGTGGAAAATCCTTGTTGATTAGGGAGGTCAGAGGAAAGCAGGTAGATTGGGTAAAGCTTATATACTCTTGGTAAAATACCATCGTGATCAGTACAGCATGACTTTATCCTGGATTCCCTAACTCATCTGTTCTGCATTTTTTTCTTCACACTATTATGTCCCATGTTATGCCCCAGACAATGGTAGCAAAGAATGGGTCACTGGAATGCTTTACTTTGGTGCAATGCAAGTAGACATTTAGAGTTGCCAGGAATACCATTTTCACGCTACGGGTCAGATTTAACTTGTTCCATTGCTGATTGCACTAGGTCTGGAAGGCCAAAAGTGACAACACCAAGACAATTCAGACTAATTCCATGGTGTCATTTGAGAAATAATACATAAAATGCTGCCACTATTGCTGCTGGTATTCTAGGGTTACACATCTCATTTTGGTTTCACATAGACCTCATAGTTGTCTTGGGGAAACAAATACACTTTTGAGAGCTCTTTTCCATTTTTTTTCCTCTGGAAAACAAGGACTACAATAGCAGAAAACCACATCAGGTTCCACTCTTGTCAGTCATAAACAGACCTGGTGATTTTCCTCTCTAATATTTAATCGCCCAGTTTCTTTGAGTGTATACCCATATTATTCCCAGATTCCTTACTTGTTCTGATTGCACTATTATGAAATTAAACTTTTTATGTACTTCAAAATCTTGTTTTTTTATTTGAGCAATATATGGTTTGACCTTGGACTAAATTTGCTTGGATGCTCTCTAGTGAGAGGATTGAATTTTCTGTCAATTAACTGTCTTTAATTTTCTCTATTTATAAACAATCCTTAGTGTAGAATGGTGTTTAGAGGTGAGAACACTTTGCTGCCTCATTGTGTCTTTCGTTCTTGCCATAATGTGAACACACACTTTGTATAAAGATAATTCATACAAATTGTATGATGTGCATGTGAATTATTGTTTCTGTTAAAGTGAACAGCGAGTGTATATTAGGGATGTAACCAACACAACTACATTATTTACATTTCATTTACACTACATGTAATTATGTGTGGTGTCACATCTCCATGATTTAGGGTTCAAATCCTGCCATCTGGGTTTGCTCATGGCCCTGCAATGGACTGGAACCCCATCCATGGTGTATCCAGCCTTGTCTTGGATCCAGGGATGGGCTCCAGGCCTCCCAACACCCTGTACAGAATAAGCAGTATAGAGAATGAATGAATGTTGCAATAGCACATACAGTATTCTATCAAATGATATCATGTTCGTTTTCTTCAGACTGTTAATTGTTGTGATCTCATTATGGATTCCGTCATGTTCAAAAGTTAGTACCCCCTATTTTAAATCTATGTGTTTTTTGGTCATAATGGGTCATAGTATTAGTAAAATACAACCAGTGCCATGTTTGGTAAAAACCTAACAGCATTTCAGCAGAAACACTTCATTCAGACTGTCAAGCATGGCGGTGGATGGGTGATGATTTGGGCATGTTTTGCAGCCACAACCAGGGCACCTTGCTACAATCAGATAATTTTTATTATGGTTTACACAAAAAAAAAAATCATGGAATTAAAAGAGGGGGTACTAACTTTTAAACATGACTGTATTTTTTACTGGATACTATGATCTAAATTGTGTACTATTTATAATTCATAGTATTTGCTGACGAAATAGTCTTATATTACTTATATTGGCTCAGTTTTATTTTATTTTATATAACTGATTATAAATAAATTAATTAACTAATTTAACAGAATGCATGTGCATTATTTTCTCCAACTCTATCTTGTAAGTGAATAAACGTGTGGATGTCTAGATACAGGTAAAATAAAATATTTAATTATTTATTGAAAACCTGCTTATTCGCTACTTAACAATCTGGCACTAATATAAGAAATGCTGCAATATTTGTATTCTAAGGCCCCGAATTACTAAGATCAGAAAATAATTACTTTGAATTTAATTAATTATTTTAATTTGTGTGTTCAACATAACCCAAGTACTATGGTAACTAAAGACGATGAGATGTACTGAAAGTGGTTTAAAGTAAGACAAAACATAATAAAGCAAATGTGAATGAAAATCAAAGCCTATGTAAAGTTGTGTTTTGCTTGTATATGCATATGTGGGGAAACTAGTAAAACCAGCTTTACCATGGTAGCATATTATTAAATATGTTGCTCCATGCGATCATTTAAATACATTTTTTCATAAGATTTAGTAAATCATATATATTTCCAGGCTCAGCAAATATTATTCCAATTGCAGAGTTAATTGGTTTGCATTGACCGTGTACTTTATTTTGTAGAATTATTGCGATTTAAGAAATATGTGTCTGTAAATATATCAGCTGAAATGTCCCTTGCATAATGCATTGTTGCATACCTCAAGTTCCCTTTATTTCACTCTTCCTACAAATGCACTGTTTCAGTGTCTATGTAAATGAGCTCCTGCCGAGCCACACCCCACAGAGAATGGTACTGCTTGGTGCTGAGCAACAAGTTGAGGGAGGGTAACTCGTAATGTGTGGTAAGAACAGGGGAAACATCTAATTGGTTTGCCTAAGCCCTGGGCAATACACAAGAGGAAAAAGGACAAAAAGCAAGGAATGTTTTTTTCTCATGTTTTTATTTGCATTTGCACACTGGAAAGGTCTGAAAATGACTAAATAGTGAATTTTTACATAAAATGTCCCATTTAAACTAAGCTTTCAAAAGAAATGTTATTTAGCTCATAGACTATAAAAGACACAATCCTTTATAGTTATGTATTACAAGTCCTAGTCTCTCCAAACTAAAGAAAAAAGTGGAGTGATGGAGAGAGTTATAGAGGGAGGGAGGGAGCTTTTTGGGTGTTGATACTACCCATGAGGACATTTAATGGGCAGTTTGGAATGCAGGGAAAAATCTCAGCTGCTCCCTCAATGGTATTTTAAAAAGTGAGAGAGCTTAGAAAGAGTAAGAGAGAGAGAGAGATTGTGGGAAATTCTCATATCACTGCTTCTGGGATATTTGCTTGTTTTATTTCTCAGGCTAGAGAGAGAGAGAGACCAATTGTGCACATGGTGCAATATCTTATGGATACATGTATCATATGGCACATAGCTTACAAATTTAAACAAAAAACAAAAGCTCTGACTATAATATAAGTTTTGTCATTTGCTGGTTCTCCATTTTACTAGGAACAGCTGTACAATGACTCATTTATGGATGCAACTTCACCAAAATACATAAAAGTTTGCAGATATATAGACATTCAGCTATAGTTCATTTCAAACATCAGAACTGAAAAAACCTTTGTGACTTTAAACATGGAATGGGTGTTGACATCAGATGGGATGGGTTAGGAATTTCTGAAAAAGCTCCTGGGATTGCTGGGATCTCCTGGGACATCTCCACAGCAGGTTTAAGAGGTGACAGTTAAACAATATTAATGTTATCAAGTACATAACATTAATGCTTGCAGATACTCCTGAACTCTTGATGGAAACCATGTGACTGAGACTAAAATCTTACTTTTTCTTACATAACTTTGACCTTTTTTCAAAATGTAACTAATACAATGCATTTTTTTTCTTTTTTACTCCTAATAGATAATGAGAGCTCTAGTTCTCCCTATCAGCGGGGGAGGCACAGTGTGATTAGCGGACAGCCACCAGTTCCAGGCCACAGCTCAAGTGATGAGCCATCCACCTCCACAGATGAGCAAACTTTGCTAGTGAAGAAGGAGCTGCATACCTCCATGCCCTACCTTCCTGAGCACACACTCCCTTACCGGGGTACACTGTTTGCAATGGAACCCCGAAATGGCTACCTGGACCCTCACTATAGTAAGTGACATTATAGTAGTGTAGAATTTAAGCATGTGCTGCCAACACTATACTACAGTATCAATAATACTTTTGACATTGACTACACTAAAGGTGACAGTATTATATCATAAAATACAATATCCTAAAATCTCTATAATGGTACAGTGGAACCTCGGATTACAAGTAACGCGGTTTACGAGTGTTCCGCAAGACGAGCAAAGATTTTTAATTAATTTTGACTTGAAAAACGAGCATTGTCTTGGTTTACTAGCACAGAGTATCTTGTATCACGCATGCGCTTCTTGTTTTGACGCCGAACGTCACGTGATCACAACTGAGCCAACGGTTTTTCTCTCTCTTGCGCTGTGGAATTGTGGGTAATCGTCTCCTCTGCTGGGTCTTAGTGCGTGTCGCTTACTGGTATAATCAACATCCGTGCACGCGTGTACTGTTTACTATACCACTGTGACCACGTGTGTGTGTACAGCGCATGTGTAAAGCAGAAGCAAGTCTCATTAGAGAGGTTAAAAGTCTATTTTCCCTCTCTCTCTCTCTGTATCAGCCTGCGCTTTGTGTATACTCGCTTCATTGGACACAGTGCCCCTTCACACACACACCTCCTCCTCTCGCCTTTACACACACACACACACACACACACACACAAAATCTCTTTCTCTCTCTAATGGAGACACTGCTCTGTCGCGATTCTTTTCAAAGTTAAAGTGCAGGTTAATTTGTTTTATTTTTACTTTACAGCAGTGATTTCGTTAGTTAGTGCGCCCGCTCGAGTGCCATTAAAGAGGTTTCTTGTTTATTTTCCAAATGTTGTCGTTAGTATGTGTGTGTGTGTGTGTGTGTGTGTG
>JAOVVB010000027.1:9151642-9163046 GCA_028570985.1 Heterobranchus longifilis | reverse complement strand
CTGGTGCTGAATAAAGTACTCCCAGCCATTTGCATTGGGCAGCAAGGAAGCTCACTCGTCTCTCCAAGTTCCTTTTTAGCGGTGAAAAACGCTACTATATATATATATATATATATATATATATATACACTGTATATAGGGCATTTTCACATTAGGGCTCCAGGTTCGTTTCCCTCTGTTCTCTGGAAAAGGTGGTCTCAACATTAGAGGGTGTTTTTACATTAGGCAAGATTGCTTTGTTCCCAGGAACAATTGCTCCCCCTCAATGGTTAGCCAGTGGTCACATTATTTATGCTCTCCATTCTTAGGTATGCTTGTGGAATTACACTTTGATACAACAGATGGTAGTATCTATCCCATCCCATCCCACACACACTTAAGATGACTACATTTTATGCTTTATGATCCACCATTAACCATATGAAGAAGAGAATGACGAAGTGAACCCACGGACTACGCACTATATTATTGAGATTTTAGGGGGGGAAAATGTAGAACGCTGTATTGTTCTCGAGACCACCTTTTCAAGTAAACTAGGGGACGGGTCCTGAGTGAAGAATGGTTGTGTTCTCACTGATCAAAATGAACCATACCTCGGCGTCAAGTCTTCTCAGAAATTATCATAGTGCCAATATGTGAAAATGACAAGTTCAGATTTTTTTCCCCACACTGTCCTCGGGCACAGACTAAATTAGATATAGAAGTCAAAGAAATTTAGTCCCTGAGTGCAGATAGCATGCACCAACTTCATCCATAGGTGGAATAAGATTTTATCCCATAAAATCAGAACTTGATCATCCAATGTGTAGTAATTCATTAAAGAACCACGTACTTAAATTGGTGCTCTGCACCACTTGTGTTGAAGAGAAATGGCTCACCAGAGCACGCACACAGCATGAGCATCTCAATCTCTGATCTCAAAAATGTCAAGCCAACAGCAAGTGTAGTCAACAGTAAATGAGTTGTCTGAATGTTTGTGTGCATCTGTGATTTGGCAATTATGGACCATCAGTCCCCAGGATCAAGATTCTCCAGAGCAAGATTCTGTAAGTCTGCTTCGTTTATCACAATCCTATTGTTAAAATCAATATACAAACAAAACTGAATTGATGTTGAAAAAAACCCAGATGACTACTTTTACATTTGACAGACACCCTTATCCAGAGTGACTTAAATTTCATTGCATTATACATCTGAGCAGGTGAGGGTTAAGAGTCTTGCTCAAGGGCTCAACTTGGTGCCGAGGTTTGAACGTGGGACCTTCCTATCAGTAATCCAATGCCTTAACCACTGAGCTACCACTGGCCCCTGACTAAAAACTTTTAAAAAATTTTAAAAAAAACTAGAAAAGATTTGTATGGTGGTTATCTTTTCTTCATTTGGCCATTTGCACCCAAAATCTACTATACATGCTATGTTTTATAAAGTTTTCATAATTTTTTTTAGGACTTTTCAAAATGTTTATTTGGAGAGGGGTTAACAATGAAATCTTGCAAACAAATGGACATTTTTTCCAAATTGACAAATTTTTCGTTCCCAACAAAGTTGCTTTTGTAAGATATTTCAATTGATAAAATTTTAAATCATCCTTCTTTTTATCGTAGATCTGATAACATTTGATTAACAATAATGTGCTGTATAAAATGTATTGCAAGAGAAAATTTCATTTTTACATACGTCAATATGCATCCGAGTTTCTGAAATAATAAAACCCCAGCTAATGAGATCAAGTGATATGATCCGTGTTTGGAGTTTTGACCCATATAGGCCTTTATAGATTAGACCATTAATGTGGAACTAATTAGATGCATAAGATCTGCATAGATATCAAAGATGCATTGTAAAGACCAGTGTTCCCTCACTAAGCATCTTTTTTGTTTTTTTTAAATACACCTTACTAAACTTAAAGATGTTGTACATGATTTGGTATTCAAATGTATTCCTGCAATACATAGTTATCCAAAAACACCATAAATAAAAAAAAAAAAGGAATAAGGACTAAGTATCTTCTGTAGCTTTTAAAGTGAGACCCGGGAAACTGCCAAATTTGGTGGATCGTAGTTATTCCTGGTTCTTAATGTACATACAGTTTCATAACCGTTTCATTTAAACCCATGGCACCTTGATGAACTTTTTACAAAACAGTAAACATTTAGCAGATGCAAGCTGCTGGTGCATTAGAAACATTATACTTTTTAGTCCAACGTTAAAGTTTTGTGACAAATGCATTTTCTACATGCTTTGTCATTATCCATTATCCAAGTAAAAAGTATAAGAAAGCTGTTATAAAAGACTATTAAATGGTAAATTGTGCATCAACAAAATGCCCATATTGAAGAAGTTGCCTAACCTTTGTTGCCAGGAAACCTCATGTAGGTTTAAACCCTATCAATATTTTACATGCTAGTTTGTAGCTGATCCAAATAAGTAAATTGTTTACCGATTCAAGATACATGACTATAGTGGAAAGAAATATGAAATCAATACACCAGTTAACATAAAATTCTAGTATATTTCATTTGTGACGTGTGATCGAGTGGATGTTGCTTTTAATCCTCCAGATGTACATAAAGGAATGCAGGCAAGTATGTGAACCACATTCATGTTTCTCTCTGCTCATACATGTGCATGCATAATCAAACATCATGTTTAAACTAGCCTTACTGGTGTTCACACTGTTTTTTGCAAACATCCTCAGTTTTAAATAGGATGATAAATAAAAACCTAACAACTGCAGAAAAAAAACCGCACGTCTCGTGTGAAAATGCAACATTGAATAGATTATTTACAATAAAAAGATCATTCAAAGAATGTAATGAGAAAAACAAGAAATGCTTATAAAACAAAATGGGGGAGACAAAAAAAAATAATAATCAACATTCTAGAATATAGTTTCTTGGTTCAGTCCAACTCCAGTGCTGTTGGTTAGAACCCTCTATCGAGCACAGCTCCAACCATTTAACAAATCCCACACAGTTATTCAATATTTTACACTAAAGAAAACATGAAAATTAGACTGGGAATAGAACTAAACTTGCATCGCATGGTTGATATCCAAAAAAGGAACTGGCAGGACAATATAGTTCTAGTGGAAGGCTAAAAAAGTGAGACATGAAACGAAGAAAAATGGTCAGGTCAGATCTTGTCCTGAATGAATGAATGTTGCAGGGCTTGGTTTATACTAATGCGCTTGGCAGGATCCAACATCAGTGTGCCATCGAATAAATCCTTAAGCTGCATCACTTTCTTTCTCTGCTCTTCTGGAAGCCTCTGGCCGCCAATCAGGTCTGCCAGCAGGTCTTTAGTTGGGTTAATAGTGCTCATCACAGTCACTTTCTCCTACAGAAAATCAGAGATTTTACATGAGTACTGGGGAATATAGAGGTGTATGCATAAGTAAAAGCATTAACAAGCTAAATTTTTTGAACAATAAGTACTTTTGCAATGTAATATGAAAATAAATTCATTATAATATAATTGAAAAAAATGTATCATACTATAGACTATACGTTATAAATATTAGGAATTTTAACAAACCCTTTCAGTCACTTTGTCCACTTCTATGTACAGAAAGTTAAGGTTCTGGTCGAAATGTTGATCTTTAAATAAACCTTTCCGAATCATCTGAAGACAATAACAAAAAACTGTTTAATGCAATATCAGAAAATAATACCATGTCAATATTTCAAACATACTGCAAATATGGTCACATTCCATAATAAGAATATTATTATTATTATATAAGACATTAATTCACAAGCCAGATCATACCTTGTTGGGCATTTTCCCTTTAAGGTCCATGGCCAGTTTGAGCATGTGGTTGTTGGAGGAACCAGGAAACAATATCTTTCCTGTATAAAGCTCATACAGGGTGCAACCCACGGACCACATATCAATTGCATAATCATACGGCTTTCCAATGACTACAGGCAAAGAGAAAACAGTACAAGTCATATTGTTGCACCTTGCACTCTAGTACCATTTACATTCCAACAATTTCACATAATTTATGATATACAGTCAGTCTCCTACATACGAACAGTCAAGTTACAAACTTTCAAAAATCTGAACATGAGATCGAACATGTTCAATCACTGAATTTAGATTATATGTCCAGGGTACACTGCCATGTGCGAGGAGCGTGCATCCTCTGCAAGTGCAGTACATGCAGCCCAGGATGTCTGGAGCCCAGGAAGTGCCAAGCAATGACAGTAGAAATAATTGAGAAAATGGAGCGAGGTGAAAAGATGGCAGACATTGTTCATTATTTATAAGTATCGGCACGTTCAAAAGACCACTGTACTGTAATATGCAGTGCATTGCCAATTCTTAGTATCCTAGTACGTAGACAACGTTTGTTGGACTAGCACTTGCTCGTATGTAGGGACTCTCTCTGTGTGTGTGTGTGTGTGTGTGTGTGTGTGTGTATATATATATTTTTTTTTTCCCTTTTTTGTATTTTAAGAAATTGAATGGGTGAGCTTACTGATCTCAGGAGCTCTGTAGAACCTGCTGACCAGGTAAGGTGTAATGTCATTATCAGCAATGTGGGAGGCTGAACCAAAATCACACAGTTTGAGGATAGTCTTTGATTCATTCACCTGCAAGAGTAAGGCATTGGTTAGAAATAAAACTGTAAAAAGGAGAAACAATCAAAAGAAGTAAAAATCTCATTATAATGAATAAACTTTGAATTAAGGTGCAACATGTCAGTGACAAATTTACTTTTAAGTTCCAAACAACTGAATCACTTAAACAAGACAATTATTTAAACATGCTGTTTGAAACCTTTATAGTTTTTCTACATAAGTGATACAAATGAATCCCAAAAATTAGGGCATCACAAAAAGGATGGTCATTTAATTAAAAAGTTATATTTTAGAAAAAACTAAACATTTCAAGCCTTTTTGCTTTAATTTTGATAATTATGGCTTACAGCTCATGAAAATCCATTATCTCAAAATATTTTAGTGTTTGAGTAACTTGTTATTCAAATAAAATAAACACCAAATAACTTGCAGTCTTGTTCGGTACACGCGACTACAACTACAGTGCTAAAACTACCACCAACTGGTTTGTTGACCAATATTATTACAGTGCTTGATTAACCAGCCATTTCACCTGACCCAAACCCCATAGAGAATCTATCGGGTAGTTTCAAGAGTAAAATGAGAAACACCTGACAACAATACAGAACTGCTGAAGATGAATTAGTCTCTAATAACCTCTATTTGAATGCCTGACCAAATACTGAGTGCATAAATGAACATACCTTTCAGAAGTTAGACCTTTCTATATTGTAAATCCTTTTTTGTGGATAAGGAAATATTCTAATATTTTGGGACACGGATTTAAAACAAAAAAAAGGCTTTTTCCACAATATTCTAATTTGCAATGTACTTGTAGACACGTGTGGCTTGAGCCATATATTTTGATGACAGATTGTCTATTATTCCAAGTAACTCAGTTCCATTTTTATTTTCCTGACAGAAAAGAGCTGATCAGGTCTGGCCCCTTCCAACAACAGGAACTGGCACAGCAGACAATTGCCTTAAAGTGATATTTTATGGTATTATATTCACATAGTGCTCATAAAACATCTACAAATTTGTCTATACTATTAATGAAACCGGCATGGACAAAATTGATGGGACCCATAAACTAATATTTTATTGAACAACCGTTCTTTACCAACAGTTTTCAGTGACCATTATGTGTTTTTCTTTCTTTAAAGGAAGGTGCTGCACAATTAATAAAAAATTTTTTTAATTTCAATACAAACCTGTGCAATTATTTAATCGCAAAAAGCTGCAATTTATTATAGGTAATATAAGCATAGCCGGGTTAGACAGTAGTCAATTATGTTCTATTTTTAAAAATAACTTTGGGTGATAAATATTGGAAAACATTTTCTTAATGTTATCACTTGTGTCTTTATTAGTCGTTAGCCTAGATATGTACATACATGACCATCATACTCATGGCGGCAATCTCCAAACTGTTACCACAAAGTGGAAAGCAAATAAATTGACTTTGTACACTGTATCTTTAAGATTCCCTTTCCATTTCCCTTCCAAACAAGTCTTGGGATTAAAACCTTTGCCAGCATGACAATGCCCCTGGTCACAAAGAGAGGAGTAGAAGTCGAGTTGGGAAAAACCTGGCAGACTGCACAAAGTCCCAACTTTGGAAACCCAACTGTGAACGAAGTATAAAATCAGTGGTTGATCTCACTAATGCTTTTGTGGCTTAACGGGTAAATCATACTAAACCACATTCCAAAGTCTAAAGAAAATATACCCAGAACATGGAGGTTATAGTAACAACAAGGGCAGGCTATTAGTACATATGAGCATGATGTGTTTGTGTGTGAATATGTCCATATTTGGTCATACAGAGTATATGAGTACAGAAAGAGCAGTCATTGTGTGTATGATTTTTTTTTTTTTTGGTTAAAATGGTTTAGCTCACCAATATGTTGTCCGGTTTGATGTCGGCATGTAGAATATTACAACGCTTTAAAAGCTTTAAGGCCAGAAAAAGCTGCTGGCTGTAGGAACGAACAGCCTTAATGTGAAGGCCAACATCTTTACCATACTTCTTCAAGACTTCTCGAAGATTCATGCTGAGAGAGAGTGTGAGAGAGAAAGGGAGGGAGAAAAAAATAAGCACCATATTGCAAACAGTATGTTAAAATGAGTGCACTAATAGTTTATCACTCATCTACAGTGCATACAGTGCACCAAATTTTCATGATATTTTGATAATGTTACCCTAATTTTCAGTATTTTTTTGTTCCAGCTAAATAGGAAAAAAAAAAAAAGAATGTGTTATCCGATTATTACACCACACAATTACAAACCTTGTGTAGAGAAATCCATTTAAAAACTTCCTTTATGAAAGGAAGCCTGGCCCTCTTTGAAAAAGTTACTGCCCCTAAACTTAACTGGTTGTGCCTCTCTTGGTAGCAACAACTGCAATAAAGTGTTTGTAATAACTGAATCAGTCTGTGGAGGAATTTTGGCCCACTCTTCTTTACAGAATTGTTTTAATTCAGCCACATCGTAGGGTTCTTCGAGCATGAATGGCCTGTTTAAGGTCAAGCTACAGTATATCAATCGGATTTAAGTCCAGACTTTGACTAGGCCACTCCAAAACCTTCATTTTTTTGGTCTTGAAATGTGTTTTAGATCATTGTCCTGCTGCATAACCCAAGTGTGTTTGAGGTCACGAGGTCTCTTTCGAGATTTTACGGAAGAGCGCACAATTCATGGTTCCATCATGCCAAGTTATTCAGGTTCTGAAGCTGCAAAGCAGCCCAAGACCATAACACTACCACCATGTTTGACTGTAGGTGTGATGCTTTATTATGAAATGGTATTATTTTTACGCCAGAGGTAACGGAATGCTGATCAACACCAAAAGTCTATCTTTGTCTCATCGGTCTACAGAATATTTGCCCAAAAGTCTTGGGGATAATCAAGATTTTTTTTGGGGGGAAATGTGAGACGACCTCTCCCATGAATGCCATTCATGAACACTTACCCTAACTGAAGCAAATGAGACCTGCCTCAGTTAGGAACTTCTTTAGAAGTTGTTTGGGTTCTTTTATAAACTCCTGGATGAGTCGTCGTTGTGCTCATGGAGTAATTCTTATAGGCTGGCTACTCCTGACAAGGTTGACAAATGTTCCAAGTTTTATTTATTTGTGGATAATTGCTCTCACCATGGTTCGCTGGAGTCCCAAAGAAGGGGGAGAGAATTATTTGTCACATAGGGCCAGGTAGGGTTGAAGAGCTTTTTCCCCTTAATTAATGAAACTATTTAAATATTGCATTTTGTATTTACTCAGGTTATCTTTGTATAATATAATTTTTTTTTAATGATCTCAATCCATCAAACGCATATCTTCATCATTTATCTATTAAATACAAACACACATGCATACTTATAATGTACTACAATGTACCTAAGAGGCTCAAACACCAGACACAAGTGCTGTTTGTGGTAGAAATGTCTGAAGAGGCGCAAGCAATGGAATTTATCATCTGGATCAGCATCATTAAGTTTCTTCAGAAACTCCAACTCCTTCAGCCCCGTCTTTTGCCTGTGAGCAGAGAGATTGTTCCATTAATATGATGGTGCTTCATACAATTTTCAATGTAAAACAATAAAATTTGACAAATAGCAAATATAAACTTTCTTCCGCTTCAACACAAAACAGAGTAGGTGGTCATTTAGAGTTACCAGCCTCAAAAATCTCCAATTTACATCACCTCAGATTAGAGCCACTATGAATTACAGGGCAAAAGTAGCAGAAACATTACGCCATATTAACTGTTCAAATGAGATATGTTACATACAGTGGAACCTTGGATTACGAGCAAAAATCGTTCCGGAAGCGGGCTCGTATTTCAAAACACTCGTAAACCAAAGGGAATTTCCCCATAAGAAATAATGGAAACTCAAATTATTCATTCCACAGCCCAACATACATATAAATAATTAATACAAAGTAAAAATAAAACAAATTAACCTGTACTTTGCCGTTAAAAAAAAGTAAAAATAAATCCCGACAGATAAGTGTTTCCGTTTATGCGCGCAGGCGCTGCGTGTGCGTTTGTGTGTGAAGCTAAAGTAAGAGGAGAGGAGGAATCAGCCCCTTCCCACTCCCTCTTCTCATCTTACACAGTAAACCTTCCTCCTCTCTTATTTGAGTTTCACATCAAATTAAAGGAAAGACTGTTTTATCGGGGAACAGAATCACTGCTGTAAAGTAAAATAAATAAATAAATAAAGACACAAAATAAAACATGTTTTACACGGACACACGTGTTCACAGTGTTGATTACACAAGTGAGAGACGAGCACTAAGACCGAGCAGGGGAGACGATTACCCACAATTCTGCATGTACCACGTTCCTAAACATTGTTGCTGCCCAGAACACCCGGAAAATGGAAATGGTATTCCCGATGGCAGTGGGCTCTTTCATTAATATACCCTGCCACAGTGCAGAAATGGTTCAAGGACAAAACACAACAACCAGTTCAAGGTGTTTGCTTGCCCTTTGAAATATTCTGCTACTGATGACTTTAGTGTCAGCTTTGGTTGAAAATTATGAGGGATACTGCCATGAACATAGTTTTTTTGCTTTTTAATATTTTCCATTTAAGTTTTGTAAACTAAAAATCCCCAGTGGATTTAAGGGGTCTTTATTTTGCCAGCCTGAAAAAAGTAGTACATTTTTTATTTTTAAACCAGATCACCCAGCTCTACTTATAACAAACAGTAAATTCCTCTGTATTTACATGAGCTCGTTGTTGCGGATGATCTTGACTGCCACCTCTTGGCCAGCACGGGCAGTGTCTCTAGCACGGACGACATTGCTGAATACACCCTGACCCGTGTAGCCATAGACATCGTAGCGTTTATCCAGTGTCTCACCAATGTTCACACCTGCATTTATAAAACAAAAAGCAAAGAGAAAAAGAAATTAAAAAGGTTCATCAACAGACTCAAAATAGCAGTAACACTACCACTGAATTATATATTGTTGCTATACCTGTCAAATTCAGTTTAATTTGACAGGTATAGCAACACACAAAGAATTCCAAAAATACTGATACCAGCATGTGATCATGATCTGAAAATTTTAATTTTTTTACTTTAATTTGCAACAAGTCTCAAAAAATGGTCTATTAAGTTCTTTAAAAAAACAAAAAAAAAAAACACTTACGATAATATCCTTCAGCATCAGTCCAGTTGTCTCTAAGATTTGGGTTTTCCTTAAAGTCTTTGCCGACTCCAACAGCCCTGAGCCTGGCACTCTAAAAAGAGAAGATAAAAAGTTTATGAACAATGTTTATATCATCACCTTTTGTTTAAAGAAAAAGTTAATCAGTTTTTTGTATTTATTATTATTATTATTATTATTATTATTATTATTATATTTTTAAACTTTTGACTCTTACGTCAAAATCTGCAGCAAACATGTCGTCTGACTCTGTAAACATGTCAGGGGCAGAAGGCTTCTTCACATTTGTCCCTGATAAACAAAAAGCAAAACTAGTTTGTACATTGCTTCTAAATTTTACACACACAAAAAAAAAAAAAAATAATCTAACTAATTTTCCACTTCACAAGAGACAGCTCAAGCACTCACACTCTCATCATCTATACCACTTTATCCTGTATTCAGGATCCAAGTCAAACACATTAAATGAAATTTTGAACAAAGTACAATCCCATAAATTAACGACGAGACAGAGATGAACGACAGCTTTAAGGCTCACGTTCACAACCCTGCTTGTTTAAGAATACGCTTAAGTAAACGTTTTTGTTGCAAACTTGCATGTGCAATGAACAACGATGTTTGAGATTGCGTTTATTACAATAAATAAAAATGTATAAAAGGCAGAATTGAATTGGGAATCTTCATAATAGACAGCAAAGATAAACAGTTGGTGAACCTGGCTAATGTTTGCATAGTAAACATTACTAGCTAAAATCCCAGTAATAGTGCCATCCCTAGTAATATGATTAACTGTGTTAACTCTGATTAATATTTCCAACAAGAGCAGCTGGTTATTGAAATACTTTAAAATATATTTTTAGAAATGAAAAATAACTGGATGAAATGAGTGTGTCGCTGAGTTAAAACACATAGTATGAACGCTACCAGCTGTTTGTGGGAGGCATTTTTATTTTACCCACAACACTTCGGTGCAGAAAGTAAAACCGCCAATATAAGCCCCAACACCACTGACTTCCATGTTCACATGGGGATGTCAAAAACTCTTACAAACTACAATTAGAATGACCACATTACTCCCACAAGTTGAAGAAAAGCACATACTCACCCTCTTTCTCCTGGGCAATGAGGTTGTACTTAGCCTTCACACTGGCCTCAAACGTGTTCACATTTTCACGCTCGTACTCCTTAACGTCAGCAGCAGCACGCTCTAGGATGTCGTCTGGTGAGGCAGAGCGGCTGCGTGTGCTGCTCTGGGGACTGCTCGGCTCTGACGTCACTGAGCCCATGTTGCTGTCGTCGTTTAATGCCCTGTATTTCTAATGATGCAAGGGGGACAATGTTGGCATTTGAATAAGTTTTTCAGTTTTAATCAGTTTTTAATGGAAAGGACAACTATATTGTATTTAAATAATAAGCATGGCGTTTTTCCCACCTGCATTATAGCCAGTCGCTGCTGTCGGCGCTTCTCAATCAGAGCCTCCTCATCCTCCTCTTCAGCATCAAAATCTTCCATCCTAAACAAATTGCATTCATAAGCACAAACTACTTCTTCTTTGTCTTCCGTCTGTTCCCTTCAGGGGTCGCCACAGCGAATCATCTGCCTCCATCTAACCCTATCCTCTGCATCCTCTTCTCTCACACCAACTAAC
>JAOVVB010000027.1:9133310-9151542 GCA_028570985.1 Heterobranchus longifilis | reverse complement strand
GGGGATGGGCGGGGATGTCACAGTGGGAAGATGACAGTGACCGCCAAGCTTGTTTGTAATCAACAGTGATTGGTAAAAAAAATTTTAACCACTACACTGACCTTCGTCTAAAAGGAGATCGGCTCCGTCTTCTCGGTGAGGTGCGTGACTGTCGTCGTGGGGACAGAGATCTTCGTCTGAGTGGTGAACGGCTGGCCCTTCTTCGTGCTGGGCTGGTCTCATATGACCTTCCAGTCACATCTACACGAGAGCGTTTCCTGAAAGAAGAAACATTCCACCATCATTATAAATAAAATAATCTGTTTAGTTCAGTTGATTGCTATTTAAAGCCTGCACACAGAAACCTTACTAGAGTTCCCAGCTCCAAAAGACTTGAACCAAATAAGAGCAGCTGATCCTTACAGCCATCTAGGTTACAAAATGACTGTAGTTCTTGACTAAAACTGAAGAAGTACAGCATTCACCATTCCGACTGTCAATCTGTCATTACATTAAGAACTGATATATACAGTACAGGCACGCACATACATACATGCATTTGACATTTAACATGAATTCTTTGAATGAAGAAATTATTTCAAACTAACTTTTATCTAATGATACTTATCCTCACAAAAGTTAAGGTTTAAGTGTAGGCCTAAGTAGGAAACTTGTTGATTAAACTGCCTGGAATTGAAAGAAAAAAATATCACCTTTAGATTTGACTACGAGAAACAATTTTTTTAACAACCTTATGCATCACCGCAACATTAATTTTCATCCAGCAAGGCATTAATTTTTATTAAAGATGTTGTCTTGATGATAGGAAAGTAAATGCTGCTGTATAGTCATCTCCAGCACAGCCCAAAGACTTGATGTCAATAAAAATGAGCAGCACTCAGTAGTGGCCAGTTAATGTGTAAATGTGATTCCTTATTTTCTCTAAACCACTTGTCCACGATTTGAGCATAAATTTTGGAATTGTAGTTCTGGAATACGTCTGTGCCATCAGGAAATAATAAAATGCATTGATGGGATAGCCTGATCCTTCAGTACATTTAGGTAGCCAGCTGACTTTATTAGCACATTTATTGCTGAGCCTAGACCTGACCAACAGAGGCAATGCAAGATCATAGCACTGCCTCCACGGTCTTGTACAGTCAGCACTGTGCATGATGGGTCTATCACTTAATGTGCTTCCCTTCTTGCCCTGAGACACCTATCATTTTGGAACAGGATAAATCTCATCAGGAAGAGGGTAGACTCAGATCACATTAACATTTCCATTTCAATCTTTATGCTTCCTAGTAAATCGCCTTTTTAGTTAGCTTCATTAAAAAGTACATTTTCAATGGCTACACACTGTTCATCCCAATCCTCTTGAGTTCTGATCACATTGTGCATGTAGAAACATTCTTTACTAAATCAAACCTCCGCTTCTACTGTCAAGTTTTTGATGCAACTGTTTAAGTGTTTACAAAATCTTTAGCTGATTTCTGATTTGAAGATTTGGCACTAGGTTTTAATATTGTGGTGAACAGGTTTTTTTTTTCTTTTTTGCTTGATTACCTGACCTTTCTGAAACACAGCAACTTCTATTTCATAACGATGGGATGTGTTTTCTGACATGGCTGCTTAAGAATTGAGAAGCTACACACTGCTTTAGTTTGGGGTAATTCAAATTTTGCCAAGTGGATCCAGTCTTCAACAGGGTTTTTTTTTTTTTTTTTTTTTTTTGGGGGGGGGGGGGTCTGGACTATAGGCCAAAACCTAGATTCCTTTACATTTCAGGCATTATGATGTAGATTTACTGGTGTGCTTTAGATCAATGCCCAGTTGCATGACAATTCTGACCAAGCTTTAGCTGTCAGACAGCCAAATTGTGAATGAAAAACACTGCACTGCAGCAACACATCCCACAAAAGTCTATGTATTTTTTAACCATCACATCAATGTGTGAATGTGTAGTAAATGCCTTATACTCTGAAATGTAATTAAATAAGGAGTTTTGAAAATGGTACAATTGCACACATCACAATGTCTGTGTGCCATTGTCCTGGCCACTTTCAGGTGGCAAGGCACCTTACTTACCGGATGCCAGTGCCAAAACAATTCTAACCAATCATGGAAGCACTTTCTGCAGATGGTGTTGTGATTTTAAAATAACACTTGTCTCCTTAGCAATTTCTTCTAAATTAGTAGAGCTGCGCGGTTAATCGTTACTATCGATTAATTAGAATTTATGGTTTATGTCAATGTTGAAAAATGAAAATCGATTTTATAGTTTCACTTTGGTACGGCACCCTGAGCTTCTGTAGTTCTGCGACGCCCCCCCTCTGTGACTCACACGTGGGAAATACGAGATACAACATGGCAGCGTACTGATGAAACCAAAGAGCTTGTTTCCAACAGAGGCGCAGTTTCTTCAGTGAAAACACCGGCTAAAAACCAGGTGAAAACAGCGACCACATTTCCCCACCGTATCCCATATGATAAGAGGGGCCTTGATGAAAAGATATCACTGATGTTGTGTCTTGTTATATCGCTAAAGACATTATGCTCATATACACAGTTAAAAAAAAAAACATGTAAAATGCTGTCGGGCACCTGTTTGATTTTATTCAGCACGACTGAATAAAGTAAGTTGCATATGGTTTACAAATTTGTTTGTAAAAAAAAGTGATTTAATATATATATTTATTTTCCTTTTTTTTTTTTTACAATTATTTATTTTATAAAAAGTAATTTAGGTCTTTAGCTTGTACTTGACCAATCCCTCATATTTTGCTAGAATAACCAGAACAAAGACTGGTGAAAGTTTACACTTCATTAAGTCCAAAAAAGAGGTATCTATGTTGTACATTATGTTGTACTAAAATAAAAAGAAAACCTGTTTGTGAAAGCAAGTTTGCACTTTTAGTTCAAATAAGCAGTTCATATTCGGTTATATCGTTTTTCTTAACAACAAAAAAAAAACACTATACTGTGGTTTTTTTTTTTGCTTCATTTTAAGGAAAATAATCGGTTTAAAATCGTAAATCAAATTTGGTCAAAAAAAAAATCGGAGATTCAATTTATAGGGCATATAAGCTCTATAAGTTGGGTTTCTTTCTGAATTACCTCTGAACTGACCATGTTGTGTTTTAACTACAAAGATACTAGTATCAAATACAAAGCCTAATCCCAAATCCCTCTTTAAGCCCTGATCAAGGGCACTACTTGGTGTGAAACAAGAAGTTCAACTCTGAACATAGCACACTAGTTTTCTATTTCACCCTTTTTGAGATGCAACCCCGGAACAGTTAGTTAGCTACTAATTAAAAAGATAGAAATGTAAAGTATTAATGCTACATGCACATTATTTTATAAAGCACTGAGGTAATCATATTATGATAAATCAAACTTCTGTCAGTTAATCTTCTTATTACCTTCTTCACCCATTATCCAATGCTTGTTTCTTTTTTTGAATAAGTTGTAAATTCCACCACAACATACTGCATATAAAAATAATCAGCAGAACAGAAGTTATCAATTGCCAGGTAACTCTTATCTGTGTGTGATTAAGCATCCGGAAATCCAGCAAGTAATCAGATAATCATCAGGCAATCTTTATGTATTTGCTCTAAAATACCCCTTAAATGTCGGTTAGTGGTACTTCTGCCATACACTTGTGACTGACGTCACAGCGTTGACGCATGTGTGATGTAGGGGGAAAATCCTGACTGTTATATGATGTGCCTTAAGCAAGTCATAAGCAAACACAGAATGGAGCACTTTCCATTAAAACCTAGTGAATCTAGTCAGTCAGAAGTACTGATCACTGGCGCTTTATAGCCATGGAATCAGTTACATTCTTATCAAAAATTGCGCAGGCGAAAAAGAAAACCCACTCATTTGTCCCAAAACTCTGAGCAAATAAGTCTCAAAACTTAACTATTACACGCACGTGCACTAGTCTCAAAACTCACCCGCGATAAAAGCCGGGTACACGTGCTTGCAGCTGCTCAACATGCGCTCTTCGTCAAGTTGAGTTTTGACAGTTTGAAGGCGGGGACATTGGCTGATGCCTCCGCTCTTTTGATTGGTCAGTCTCCACCACAGACATCGATACCTAGACACCACAAGACTGACCTGTGAGCAAATATGAGTAAACGGAGCTGTGTTTTGTTTTTTATAAAAAGCACTATGCCGATTACATTTCTCAATCGATATTAGTTAGTTATTTTAAGGGTTACAGTAGTACACAAGTTTTACCATCAGATAATTAGAAGTTATGCTCTACAGTTGGCTATAATCCTTGCTAGATATGCAGGAGAGAACAAAATTATTTCCATGGTGGAAGTAGAGACCATCTAAAAACTTCTAGATTCTACAAAGATTTAAGTTGTTTACATCAAGGGATCTCTAACATACTGCAGTATTACAATACAGTACGGATACAGAATTTATTTACTTTTATAGCATATGTATTTTATTAGTGATTATTGATGAGGCATATTTTTAAATTAGTGATTACACAGTCCTAGCAACTCTACAGCAAGTTGCTGTTAGTGTTAATTTTTTCCACAAACAAATAGAAATAAAACTCAACTAATTGCATTTTTCCACTATATGACCATTCTTGCAACCACAGACACAAAATAATCTAACAATATAAAAATAATCTGACAATATAACATAACGAAGTCCTAGATTATCATCAGTCTCAACAAAATGTTTTCTGGATCTCACAAACTAATTAAGCCTCAGCTATAACGCGTTTAGGTTTTCATTTTTCCATTTTTTCAACCACAGATCCATATTTTCTCTACCTCAGAGAGAAAGAGAGAAAATTTTAATATAAAATTCATAATTGTACCAGTACCAAAAAAAAATGTTGGATTGTGACACTATTAGGTATGAAATAAATATCTACCACATTTTGTGTATAATTAAGAAAAGGGTATGTATATATATCAAAACTACCTATTATGCAAAATATATTTTTAAAGTCATTTTTAGATATTCAGAGGAGTCTCCAGTGCAAACAAAAATGCAAAGAAAAAAATTCTCTCCTTTTTTCCATTGTTCTATTGGCCAGGGCATATACAGCCCAATTAAACTCCCCCCCAATTGTGAACACATAAGATATCCTCTCCAAATTGTTGCTCAGGTCCACCCAGCTCTGCGCAACTTTCCTGTTCTCTGGCAACATCTGCTTGTGTTGCTGAAGCATTTCTGATGACCCCCTGTCTGCTAGCACTGTCCAAACAGGACATGACTGTGTGAAGACAAAAATCAATCAAATGCAAAAATCAGGATGCAATATCCTTACTTCTGATAATTTAAGCCAGCTAGACATGATCATATGGTAAATTTCATGAACATGCATGACACTTCTTATGATAACAGTTGGAATATTTTCTGTCTATTAATGTTTGGCCTTGTTTACTTTTCTAGCTAGATAATTAGTTAATATCAATAACAAGAAAAAGCAGAGTACAGCAAAGCTGTGTTTGGGCAGACCATCATATTTCCATTAATATGTTCAGCAGAAACAAACTGTCCACACTAAATGAGAAAATAGTGTCCTAGTGCAACTTCTTTAAAACTGCCTTCAAGGCAATTTTCCACACTATGCATGTTAGCAACTTGGTGCTAATGTTTTTTTTAAGCATAGCTTCTGCAGAAACCACCAAACAAAGAACCTCACATGCTGTGTTATGCTAACAATAAACAGCAAAGATGCAGAGGAGTTTGTACCATGTAGGGCTAAAACGATTCCTCGAGTAACTAGAGTAATTCGATTACAAAAAATGATTGAGGCAAAATGTTCTGCCTCGAAGCTTCTTTTAATTAATTAAAAAGCTTGTGTCATGTTTTTGCGCAATTATTTGTTTGGCGTGACACAGCGCGCTTCTGGATGCAAGCCGCCACTAAACACCAACAAAGAAGAAGCGCTTACGTCACCCACAAAGAGGAAGGAGACGCAAACAGTTAGCTGTGTATTGATTTGAGGGAGCGTTCTGTCGCGGAATGCAAAATGGAAGGGAGCGATAAAATAATATTAAAATTTATTTTAATGCGTGCCTTAGTTTTTTGATACTTAAAGTAATTTGAAATACCTTTTTTTTTTTTTTTGGATCTAAGAAGAGGCTTTAAAATAAGAACGTAGTCACTGTTATGCACTTAATTCATCTCAGTTAACTTAAAGCCATTCCTTGTATTGTGGGTAATGACAATATTTTTTATAAAATTCTGTATGCAATGTAATCTTTGTTTTTCTTATATATTTTACATTGCTGTTTAATTAAGCAAAAGTACATTTCATCCGATTACTTGATTAAATCTTTGGTAGAGTATTCTTAAAATATTCGATAGCTATAGCCCGCGATGCCCTCAGGATGTGTCTGACACAAACTGGAACCCTACATCTGGTTAGGTTTCTCATCAAAAGGAAAGGGTCTGATGCAAGCTGGCACCCTACCTCTGGATGGAGCTCTTCTTGTACACCTCAGGATATTGCTAAGGATGGTCCTATATGTCTGCTTGGGGATGGTGACTGATGTTCATGAAGATGGTTTTGGACTGGGCTAATGCGGTTTTCCTGTGATGGCTTTTTACTGCTGACGCTCAATGGTTTAGGGCTGAAATTACCATGTTTTGAACAGTTCTGTACCCAAGTGAAAGTGGAATTTCACTTGAGTACAAAAATTAAATTTCCCTAAAATTAGCCACTTTTAAAATAAACTTATATGCTAAACAGTCAGTACAACAACTTATTTTTATTAGCATAAGGCAATTGTCAGAGTTTATGTTTGAAATTAAATACATAGTTTACAGTAGAGCATTTATTGCTGTTATATGGTTCGATTGCAAAATCTTAAGATACGTCTAGTATAATTATAATTTTAATTAGCTTTCTCTGTTTTCAGAGTCTGTGTAATAGGTAGAGAATCAATTTATACATGCCTGTCTCTGATTGGACTGTAGTATATATTTGTGTCACATTTACCTTATTCTGATAGAAATAACAAATGTTCGCATGCAAAGATAAAGTATATACGAGCTTCTAAATGCAAGAACAGAAAAACAAGTGCTTAAAAATAGATAACAGTCATAAAGATATTAATTTGCAGAAGATTGATGTGATTGTAACATGATTACCTCAGATAGAGTACATTTATAGAATTTCTCCTGGATGTGGTGGAGTTTGCTAGTGCTAGCATTAGCTCATTCAGTGCTTCGGTTGCAAAAGAGATGATGCTACGGAATATGCTGTGCTTTATGCTTCATAAAATGATGTGCTAAGCTTTATAATTAAAAGCTAACCAACTAATTTGTGGTTGACTCCCAAATAGCACAAAAGATAGGGTGTAGCATCCCTTGTTCAGTGGTTAGAAAAGGATTTGGGATTCAGCCATGTGTAAGAACCTACTTAGCTTTATAGCTTGCATCAACCATGACATACAACAGGCAGTTCAGAGGCAATTCAGAACCACTTGGAAATAATTACTAAGGAGACAGTGTTATTTAAGAAGACATAATGCAATGTGTTTTTTGGTTGAATGCTATTGTGACTGGTTTCAAGTGTGGGTTTTGGTATTGGCATCCAGTAAGTAATGACCATTTTGGCATTCAGAAGTGGGCAAGGACCATGGCAGACAGACGTTGTGACGCGAGTTGCAAAATTAAATTATACTGTGTTTATAGGGTAAGTGGTAGTGTTGGATTAATCAACATTCATTCATTTGTTAAATCAAAAACACTGACTACACAAACACACACATCACCCATGACATTATGACTACTGATAGGTGAAGTGGAAAAAAAAAATTCTTTCATTACAGTAGTTCCTGCTGGAAGCGAGTGGGATATGTTAGGCAGCAAGTCAATATTATTTCCCTGAAGTTGCGTTGGAAGAAGAAGAAAATGGACAAGTGGGGGGGCTAGGCAAATGGGTTGGAGCAACTCCACAGCTGCAGCTTGTGTGGGATGTTCCCGGTATTACACAGACTGCAGAAAGATATAGAGAAATGCTATACTGCAAAAAGTATTCACTCACCTATCCAAATCATTGAATTCAATTGTTACAATCACTTTCATGGAGGCCTTCAGATTAGCTCATTTACAGTGCGTTGAGAGCTTCATGGAATGGGCTTCCATGGGGGACAGCTGTATCCAAGCCTTACATTACCAAGTGCAATGCAAAGCATCGGATGCAGTGGTGTAAAGCACGCCGCCACTGGACACTAGAGCAGTGGAGACGTGTTTTCTGGAGTGACGAATCACGCTCGTCTGTCTGGCAAACCAAGTTTGGGTTGGGGGTTGCCAGAACAGTACTTGTCTGACTGCATTGTGCCAAGTGTAAAGTTTGGTGGATGGAGGGATTAGGATGTAGGGGTATTTACAGGAGTTGGGCTTGGCCCCTTAGTTCCAGTGAATATATGTATATAAACAAAAAGGATAGGAAGCACCAGGGCCCTCCTGATATATTATGATACCTCTAGCCAATTGATTTGAATTGCAATTATCCAAGTATTACGATTTCATAAATATCCCCACTTCAATATTAAACTCTGTTCAGATTTGGTTACAATTCTGAACATACTTAGCAAATAATTTGCTCCTACAACACAGGATGCTCTGCCAAGTGAATAGTTTAGAGTGAACCACCTGCAGGATTATAGAGGAATGGCAAATTTTAACATTACCAAATGCAAAGTCAATTTAGGAGTCAGTCCATACATGAATGCCGCACAGAAGAATCTTGAATTTTCTTGTATCCTCTACACACACAGTCATGTTAAAAAGTTGGTAGCCCTCTTAACGGCATGCGTTTTTATGTAAAAACATGTAACAATTCTTCTTAGCCATAGGCAAATACAACCTGAGACGAACATCATAACTTTAAATAATCTAAAGAACTTTGCATGTATCCTCAAGTGATGTCACTAAAACCATTAACTGTTAATGAAACTGGCTCTCATGATGAAATGAAGACCAAGAGCTACCTGTGCTCTATATTAGGATGACCAGACTCAAACTGCCACCTTACAACACCTCAGATTAGAGCTCACATAAATTCTGCTCGGAGTTCAAGCAGGAGACATGACAACATCCACTGTTCAGAGGAGACTGCATGAGTCAGAGTAAAAAGATCTGAACTTATCAGACTACTTGACCCTTTTCCATTTCTCCAAAGCCCAATTTTTATTTAGCTGTTTAGACCTGTTTAATTATCCAGTGAGTTTGTTACATTATGGATATGCTCATCCTTTCATTATTAAATGTAATTGTGATTTCTACTTCAATTGTTTTACCATGTTTTTACTAAGCATTTAAGTGATCTCCGTTCATGATTTTTTTCTGACCACACTTCTTTCACAAAGTTGAAGGTTCAGCAAAGTTCAATACAGAGTAAGGTGTTGGACAATGCTTAACTCAAATCTAGAATTACAAATCTCCTTAATTGTACTTGATGCAAGCCAGTAATTTAACCCTTCTGAAGTGGTGACTTTTTTTTGGACGTTCCTTGTATATGAACACGTACAATAGCAAACAGAACATTTGAAAATTGCATTAAAACTTTAACTGAAATCAACCAAATAGTTGTAATAAGTGTTCTGCATAATTAATCACAATCAAAATCATGTTATGGACCTGTCCAAAAGGCTGCAAATTATTCCAGGCTATGTATGCATACTGAGGAATTCAAGTAGAGTTGGTCAACAATCTATGTATTTTTTTTTATATGTTTGGCAAATATTCTTGTAAAAAATGTGTGCCTTTATTTGCTTTTAGGCTGGACAAATATGTTTGAATATAAAATAGCACATTTGATAGCATCATATCGCAATTTAAATGGCAATCGCAATACGTGACAAAACAATTTCAATGTGCTTTTTTTTTTTTTTTTTTCCAAATCGTGAATCCCTAAAATTAATCGAGAAAATTATCCACCACTAATGTGAAATCACCTGCCCTTAGCACCAACGTGCATCATGGATTCTGAAATAAAAAGACGCCCACGCAGAGGCAGAGCTGGGCAGAGCGAAGTGGACGTGAACAACAATTTGGGTAAGGGGCTATACAAATTTCTGCTGATTCAAACGTACAAAAAGCAGGATTTTTTTTCTCCCTCACAATTCTAATGCATGCACACTGGAGACCCACCTGGAAGTCTCAGGGTATGTTCCCACTTGTTTGGTTTGTTTAAACAACCTCTGCATATGACAATGACTGTACCTGTGTACTTTCACTGATCCACTCGAAATTTTAATATAGAAGCAGTGTTTGGATAGGCAGGGAGTGAGTAAATCAAGCGAATTAATTAGCACAGCACTGGACGAGTTAAAGAAATAAAGATAAGAAATTTAACACTGACAAATTTAATGGACATCCAAGGACATTTAATATGGACAGTGAACAAGAGCACAGGAAGCGCACAGCAGGGCTGTATTGGATAACAAGAGTGCTTGCAAAACGTTCATGAATGTATGATGGTTGAAATGTTATGTTTTTGAGTGCTTTCGTTACTGAACGCACTCCTGCTGTCTGGACGACTATCTGCCATTTTATTTTTAATATTTTTAAAGTATCACGTTATATTTTATAAATTCTTTAACTTTTCAGCTGGTAATGATATAACCATGTAATGTAATTCACATGCCTTATGTTGCATCTCAGGACGATATTGAAAATACCAACATGAACACAAAACAAACAGGCACTTTATACTAGTGAACCAAAACTATTTTTTTTTCCTTTGCCCCTAACCAAGAGAACCAAACTATAACTGTGAACACACCCTGACAAGTGATTTTTATATAATAGGTCACATTTAGAAATATGCATTACCAAGCTCATCCTACAACCAAGCTTACCATTTGTGGAGCATCATAATTTTCCTTATAAAATCTCAACTAAAAAATAATTGTACCTTCAATTGTTTAATGTGTCAAGTTGAACCTTATGGACATTTTGTATGCTTTTATTTGTTGGGTAAAATGTCACCATTGTGATGGCACTGCCACAAGGGAACATTTATAACAAAAAAATTAAAAGTTTAAAGGTTTTTGATTCATTTTGTAATCAAGTTTAAAATTACCGTAGAACATTTAGAATCAAATATTTACATTTAAAAAAGTAACCGGAACTAAGTAAACAAATCAAAAAAATGTTATTACAATGTATTGTTTTTTAGATATTTGCGGCAGTATAAAAATAAGAGCCGTTTAAATGGATTTGCATTTTAAAATGAAGTTTCACTGAAATTCAAATACCTTTTTATATAAAATAAAATCCTACCTAGATGGTGAGTCTTTTCTGTGATCAGCTGATCGACTACGCCCCCTTCTTGCAGGGGACCTGTTCCTGGAAGGAGAGTAGCTCTGTTTGGAACTTGATGATGCTCCCTGATACGACTGGCGCTCCCTCTGGTGGGTGGAGGAACTACGCCGGCGCAGCGAACTTGATCCTTGTCTGTGGCGTGGCGAGCGGTTCTCTTTTCCTGATGAGGGGTCCTTGGTAGGCGATTTGCCAGGCCTTGTGTCCCTGTCTCCATCTGGGCGTCCATTTTTGGAATGAGACCTCTGATTGTGCGAGTGTGCTGGTGAACTCGATCGCAGCCTGCCCTGCACCTGAGTAGTCCTTCGTTCCTCTACACGAGGAGAGGGGTGTCTTTCTGCTTGAGCTACCTTGCCTTCTGATGAGCATCCTTTTTGCTCTGCTTTTCTTTCTGCTGAGCGCCTCTTGCTGGATGGAGATTGTGATTTCTTTACTGCCTCACGAGATTGGTTTTGGCTCTGTGTACCCTTCCTATCTTTGGATCTGCTGTATTCCTTGGCTATCTCTTTCCCACTATTACTCAGCCGGCTACCTCTGCTCTCTTTTGCCATTCGGTCTCTAGAGTGGCTGTGAATTTTTGCACCGGTTTTATCTGGTGAGTCCGGCTTTGCTGGTTTGCCACTCTTACTGCTACGGTCCCTTGGTGAGCGTGGTTTACCCTCACTCCCTTTTTGCTCACCATTTCTGGGCCTCTGTCCCTCCCCATCCTCCTCAGAGCCTGAGTTATAGCCCTGCAGAATAAGGCCCATTCCTGATTGAACTTTGCCTTCCATAAGCTGGCTATCCAGCTCAGCTTTGATCAGAGCTCTCTGCTTCTCCAAGTCCTCTAGCAGAACCCGGTCATCCACATTTGGGTTCTCAGAAGAAGGGGAGGCGGTGTCGCCCTTCTGGTCGATAACTCCAGAGGACGGTAGTTTACCCTCCTTGCGCCTGTGCTTCTTATGTTTGTGTTTGTGTTTTCGCTTGCGCTCCTTCTCTTCCTCAGATGCATGTTTGTGCTTCTTGTGCTTGCTGCGGTGCTTGTGTTTCTTTTTCTTGTGTTTGCCGCCACTGTGAGGTTTTACCGCTTCTTCTTGGTTTCCCCCATTCACCTCAGCTTGCCCTGCACCCTCCTCCTCATCCTCTTCAGACATTTCACTGTTCTCATTCTGTGGACTCCTCAAATCTTCTTTCCTGTTTTAACAAACAAAACGTTAACGTAAAACATGCAGAATATGTGTAACATAGCTGAATTTAAGTACATACGCTGTCTTTAAGTAAGAGTTTATCCTGGATCCAGAGGCTATCACAGGAACACCCGGTGTAGAGCTGGGATACAGTCCATCGCAGGGAAAATACCTTAGCCAGATCCTTTATTGACATGTTCTTGGAAGTGGAAGGAAATCCACGAGAACAGAAGGACAGCGTGCACATCAACGCAAGCAACCCGAAACTGAGACACTCGAGACAACAGTTGCCGTGTGTAACTCACTTTACTGCAAAACTTTTAGGACACAAGCATCACTGCATTAGGTGTGTTATGTTTCTGTGTTTCACAAAGAGCCAAAACCAATAGTAATTTGATTAAATAATGAATATGGACATCTAGCTAACATTAGCAATAGCGCGTAACATCAGGATTACCGTTAGCATTAGCCAGGGAGCGCCATTACCTAGGCAGCACGCGGAAACATGTTTAACAAAAATACAATTACTGAGCCTAAAGTTTTGTTTTGGATGATTTCATTTGGAATTATATTGAATAGCAAACAGATATTACATTTGCTCTTTCAACATCCAGCTACAAAGCTAAATTGCCAGCAGCTTGATTGAAGTCGTATTAGTTATGTACGCGGCTAGCAAACTAGATAGCATTTTTACGTCAGCTAGCAAAAACACTCTAGAGAGCTAGATTCGAAATAAAACAAAATGTTCATTTACAAAACACCTCGTATAAAGAAGAACTCTGCGGCAACAAATTAAAGCATTTCTTTTTAACCTTAGGGTCTTACCCATTATTCAGCCTCTCGCTTTGTAAGTCCATTTCCACGTCGGCCATTTTCTTTACCTAGTGGCCGCTGCGTGCTTTTCTTCCTCGCTGGTATTATGAGGGAGAGAAAGGAATACTGATGTGTTTCTGCCCCCAAGTGTCGACAGACGTTAACTGCACATTAGCAAACATTACTCCAGATGGAGGCTCCAAACAAATTTTGGAGTGTGAGTTATTTTTACACACTGTCATGTTTTATTAATAAACTTCATGTCATACCAACCCTGTTTTTCCAATTGCTTTTCAAAAGGTTAATGACTTGATTCATTAAAATCAATAGGCCGTGTTTCATTTTAACGAATCTAGCTGAAACCACATGGAATTACATCAAACATGGCAGTCGGTGGGATAATGGATTAGACCAGTGGTCCCAAAACTTTTTTGGTCAGGCACCCCTCCCACAGGTAGCACAGGGGCTTAGCACTGTTGCCTTGCACTTCCTGGGTCGGGGTTTGATCCCCCCTCGGGGTCTGTGTGCATGGAGTTTGCATGTTCTCTCCATGCTTGGTGGGTTTCCTCCAGGTTCTCCATATTCCTCCCACAGTTCAAAGAGGCTAGGCTAACTGGTTTCCCAAATTGCACTTCAGTGTGTAAATAAGTGTGTGAGTGTGTGTGCCCTGCGATGGATTGGCACTCTATCCAGAGTGAACCCCGCCTCTTGTCCTAAGTGTCCCGGGAAAGGCTCTATGCCCCCCCCCCCCCCCACCCCTCAGGATAAGGCTGTAAGGACATTTTCAGCTGCATGAAGACATTCGATTTAAAATTTATCCATACACAAATTAATGGAAAATATTTGGAACGGCATAATAGTATTGAGGAGACCAATATAATAAAATAGTACAATCCATTTACAGATTATCACAAATTCATACCAGCTGGGGCATCAGCGAGTGAGTGAGGGTGAGGAACATGCACTGGTTCTGAGAAAAAGAAAAAAAAGGGGGGGGGATTAATAATAATATTTACAATGACATTCAAATCACACACAAAAATAATTTATTACTTTATTCATAAGAGAACTAAAAGGCTAACAATCCAGAAAGAAAAGATTAAAAAAGAATCCAACAAAATGCACAAAACATTAAGCACCGCAATGCTCATGCACAGCTGGAGCCCTTGAAGCAAAGAGAATGAATCAGGGCAGTGAGTAATCTTAGGCCTTGCAGGAACAGATGGTTTTAAGAAATAGAGGGAAGAAAGATTTTAAATTGTGTGATAAAAAAAGTCCACCTGAATGGGTCAGTCACTGATCCTGAGGGTGAATTCCCCAGCTACTGTAGCTCTGTGCATGCACACTCGTGTGTGTGTGCGTGTGTGTGTGTGTAAGCACTCTCTGAACCACTCAGTGTCTGTGGACATGACAGAGAGAGGGAATAGTTTAGAGAGACTTGCCACAATAAAGTGGTGAAGAAAAACCATGGTAAGATATTCTTATAAAAATTTTATTATAAGGACTAAACTAAGATGAAGGCACAAATATATACAACACATGAACACAGGCAATCTGGAGAATTCATACCTGCAAACACAGAATGTTTCCCTAACATTACCCATGTAGTTACTAGTTTTGCGAATCAAATAAATACGTTTTAGGAACATTTTCTGTAGGTTCGTTTTTTTGCCCCATGATGTTGTAGTGTCAGGGATAACTCATGGACTCTTTATGTTTCTTGTTTTGTGTTTGGAGTTCATTTCCTAGAAATTTCCTGTTTACACTACATCAGACACATTCAGACACATACCTTTCTATATGCAACACAATGGTATTCAGGGAAAAAGTCAGATCAACCAGACCGAGTCAGAGCGCAGTGGGGTCCAGGATGAGGAGAATCCTTGACACAGAGTGTTGACAGAGGGCAAACTGTGAAGACCATCCATGGTGGCTGTGTACTATCAAGCAGCAAGCTCATGATACTGTACAAATGGACATATGGCGTGCTGTGCTCCTGGCACAACATGCAGTGGATTTTATGCTGGATCTGGAGAAAGAAGCGTTGCTCAACACCATGCTAGGTCAGCTTAAGATGAAGATTGACAGGTAGCCCTCCAACACCTAGTCCCAACCCAAGTTAAGTGCTAGCTCTGATAGTCTTGTGTTCTGAGAGCTCTACTTTGTTTTCTGATTGCTGTCATAGCTATGGCTCAGCTCAAGATGAAGATCGACACTGAGACCTTCAACACCTAGTCCCAACCAAAGCCCTACGCTGTTTTCTTGATTGCTTTGATAGATATAATAGCTCCGCTCGGTTTCCTGATCGCTCGAATAGCTATATTATCCCTTTCCTGTGTCCTGAGAGCTCTGTTCTGTTTTCTGACAACTCTGCTCTGTTTACTGATAGGGCTATAGTTATGCTATGTTTCCTGATGGCTCTGATAGCTATGTCAGACTTGTCATGTGTCCTGAGAGAACTATTCTGTTACCTGCAAGTCCAGAAAGCCTCATTGTGTTTCCTGAGAATGCTGAAGTGCTTGAGCCATGCCTTGCAATGCCCCGAGCCACGCTACACACCGTCTGAGCCCTGGTCATCCCTGTCTCAGGCAAGTACAGCACCCTCTCCACCTAGTTTAGCAACATATTCTGGCACAGAGAATGTGCTGCTGTTTTTACCAGCTAGATTTGATAGCAGTGCACTGCTTTTACCACCTGGCTATGGAGACAAATGCCTTCCAGATTAGAGAACTTCATGTTTGCTTCTTTACCTGGGCTCAAAGACTTCACACATGCTCTGCACTTGGGATTGAGGATATTATAACTACTCTGCCACCTGGATTCGAGAACATTGTGTTTGCTCCATTAACCAGACTAAAGAACATTGTCTTTGCTTCTCTGCTCAGGTTCTAAGATTTCAACCCCCAGCTCTATCGCATCCATACTTTTGGAATTCAATGTTCAGAGCACAGACCTGACCCAACATCAGTCCTAAAACTGGACTACAATCCCCTCTAACACCTTGTTCATACTCCTTTTATATCTCCAAAAGGCCAGCCGTCACCCCTTTGACCCAATCCTCCACTGCAAAGCTTTGGTTAAAAAGAACAAGAGAAATCTGGAAAAGACAAAGATGATAAATACTGTTTCTGAAAATTCAAATGATGGGTTAAATCTATGTATTGTTTCATATTCAAAATCATTTGTTAAAGGTGCTATACAAATAAGATGTAATTTAACTGATAATTTATTATTACTTTAAAAAGTAGAGGTCCAGGTACAGCCTGAGAGAAATGCAAAAATGAGTTATCTTGAGGTGATTACATATTCTGATACCTGACATCCTAACCATATATGTCATATTTCATTGGTTCTCAACCCTGATGTCACAGTGTTTAAACAGCAACAAACCCACAATCAGTAAAGCTAAAAAAGCCTTAAGGGTGACTGATGGGTGGCTCACTGTCCATAACTGGTGATCTGTATGTGTTGAATTAATTAATAGGAATGACCTGATATTTGACTTTAATATAAACCGCAGGCAGATGTGGAGAATGACATCGCTATTGACCCTCCAAATGCACTTACATGTTAAAGTTTATAAACAAAAACAGACTGTTCAGCCATGTCATGCACATTAGTTCATTTTTATTAAAGTCTTACAAACGTTTGTTCTTGTTTGTTACAAAAAAAAGCAATAATATTTTGAGTTCTATCAAGTGGTACTATACACCCTGACTCCTTACACCCTGCATACAGTTCCTCTTGAATTTAAAGTCAGGGAGGGAATTCTGTGTATGCTCATCTGGGCAACCTTGTCATTTAAACTCTCATATATAGTATACAGATGTATAATGTATTTACAAGTACAAAAAAGGCAAGAAATGTGTTTAAATATTGTCTAAAATTCTATCTTTTATAGATTCCATTTACACCAAACACAACACCTGTACCAGAATCCTTCAGTTAGTGAGTTCTGTGAATTGTAGGCCTTCCGCTGAATTTTACACATATTATTTTGTAACAATGCCTTATAAAAGACTGGCAGTGTTCCTCCTTATATTGGTAGGCACTAATCAGGCACAAACCTTTGATACCCGCCCCCAGAAGTCCTTTCCTTAGGGAATTTTATCATAAAACATTCAAAACAATAACACAACATAACAACAATAACAACAACAAACAGTACCTATTTCCTACATCGTGACTGTAAAACTGTACATATGCAGGAACACAAACAGAGGTTTTTAACACTGTTAAGAATGTTGCCAAATTATATCCAGATTGTATCAAATTTCTCCACAGGCAATTCAGGACAGATGCACTTAAATGTAATTCTAATAGGGAAATCTTGACAACCATGGTTGTAAAATGATACACAACATACATAAAATAATACACAACATACATTTTAAAAGAAAAGACAAACACTACTTCAATATATATGGTAAAATGTATAATGGTTAATACTTTTTCATAATGCACACAGCTTGTTTAAAGCACCAGTAATTAGTCCACTATAAGCAAAAAAAGGGAAAAGTCTATATAGATATAAGCAATTATGGTAAATAAAATAGTTTAAGCAAATATTTAAGCAATATCACATGAGAGGGAGTGCTGTTCTGCTGAATATCAGCACAGCTGTGATGTGGTAGTAGATATTACAGGCCAAAAATAATGATATTCAGTAAAACAACAAAACCTCAAGTGTGATATTGGTTTTATTCAACAGGTTTATAAATGACATTTATTATCAACAGATTATGATTTGTTTGTTTATTTAGTAAGTTCAGCAACTGGCCTGGGACTGGCAACCGACAAAGTGTAATTAACAATTATTAGAACGCATGTGAAGCAGTGACACACACAATTAAAGATCCCAGTGCTACTGTAATATACAGTGGTGTGAAAAACTATTTGCCCCCTTCCTGATTTCTTATTCTTTTGCATGTTTGTCACACAAAATG
>JAOVVB010000027.1:9077372-9090479 GCA_028570985.1 Heterobranchus longifilis | reverse complement strand
ATATTAGTAAAGTATACACAAACTAACAGTTGAAATCCTGAAGTGTCTGATCTCTGTGGATTACACTCCTGAAAAACACAAAAACAAGTTTGTAGTTAAACTTCCACACAATCATTTTCACATCTTTAAGCTAAAGAACAATGATCATCGAAAAGTCATCGAAAAAATTGATCGAAAAAATCTGGGTTACAGAATTGAGTAATCGGACAGGACAGGACAGGACAGGAAGGTAGGTCTGTTAAGCGTCAAGGCTAGGTATAAGTACAACGTCATTTTAGAAACCTTTTGAATGAAAAAATTTCTTTATTTTAACGTATATTATGTTTTCCTGTTGGATGGAGTTAATGGGCCCTGCAGGTCCAAAAAAAACATAATATACCTTAAAATAAAGATTTTTTTTCATCCTTGACGCTTAACAGATCTTTCATAAATGAAGATTTAGCGACAGAATTGCGATTATTGCAATAGCGACTTAGGAAACATGAAAAAGAACAACAATTCCCTCAAATAAAGTATGTTGCTAAATGTTTATGAAAAAAGACTGTGTAGTCAAAATTGCAATGCATATAAAGATTTAATATTCACATTTAGTTACCTGAACTTTCAAAAGTGAAGGCATTGCGACACAGGGCAAAACCATAAAAAAACATTGACTTTAACTTTTAAGAAAGGTTTGTAACAAATTCAAATTGTATTTGACACATACACAGTCATACACAGTACGATACAGTATGTAGTGAAATGCTTATATGACCGCCTAAGACCTTTTTTTTTTTTTTTAAATTAACAAGAAATAAGAGAGAAATAGAAAAGAAGCAAGAAATAAATAAATAGCTTAACTATAAGGTGTTAGACCAAAATATAAAAATTTTCAAAAATATATAAGAAATATAAAAAAAAGATTAACACATCACTGTGCATTTTTTAATCCCCCCCAAACACATACACGAATGCAGACACACATACAAGAAAACAAGACAAAACCATAAAGGACATCAGCTTTTTTTCTCAAATACGTTGTTAGATTTTTTTTTTTAATGAAAAAAAATAATTTGTGTAGCTTAAATTTCGGTGCAGAAAACTTTCAACTTTCATAGGTGAAGAAGTATTGTAATCAAAGACAAAACCATCAAGAACAAAAACTATTGCCTGAGATGTGTTAAAAGAGTTTTCTGAAAAGTTTCTAAAACATTATACTTACACATAGCCTTGATGCTTACCAGATCTTTAAAGCGTGAAGGTTTAGTGCATAGTTTGGCGCCTCATAGACAGGGTGAAGCAACAAAAACAAAAAACGAGCGGAGGTAGAGGAAAGATACATGGCGGAGGCTGCTGGGTCTTAGTGCGCTTCTTACTGGTATCAAGATCCGCGCGCGCATGTACTGTTTACTATAACACTGTGACCACGTGTGTGTGTGTAAAACATTTTATTTTGTGTCTGTATGCGTGTGCACAGCGCGCATGTAAAGCAAAAGCAAGTCTCATTAGAGAGATTAAAAATCCATTTTCTCTCTCTGCTCAAGGCTTAGCCTGCTCTTTGCCTGCTGCGTGAAGGTTTGGTGACAGAAAGAAAAGAAAAAAAAAAAACTAAACTAAACCATCAAGAACAACCCAAAAACATTTACTGATCTGTTTACTTCAGATCAGTTTTTGTTAAGATTTTGAAGAAAATACTTTGTGTAACTCACATTACCGGTTATTTTGAGAGCATTGAGAGCTAACTCAACTTATATGTTAGGGTCTAGTGAAACATCAAATTAAAACTGTAAGGTATTCCCATCCCTGTGTGAATGGTTCCCTACCGATATATTAATACAACCCCATGTGTGACCGGCTTGTCCCAAACTGCGCTGTGCTGTGAATTGATGGGAGACCAGACAACAAATATTCCACAAGCCACTCTTTTTTTTATCATTCTGAATGAATTAAAAACTTCATGTTTGCTTATAAATGACCTGTGAGTCAAAATAGATAATTTTAGCCATGGAGTTCATACATACATAGTGTCACTTCCAAAGAAAACATGCATTAAACAGCCTCTATTTATGCTTCAATACAATTAAATTGGATTTTTATCACGAAAATACATCTTACTCGCAATAAACCAACTTTAATTAAACTTTTTAAAATGTATTTATTTTTTAGCTAGAGCTCCATCAGAACTCACCTCTCTCCAGCCACGCTTATCGCGCGCGAACTGAAGGAGAGCAGCCAGAACCCGGAAGAAGCGGTAACTCTTAAAGGGGCCGTGTCCCATTTTTATCAGTCACAAGCATAACCGAATATTTTAACATATAAGTGCAAAACAATAACATTAAAAATAAATATATAGCAATAAAATAGTCATCCCCAGTGTGTAAAATATAAAAATATGAAAGAATTAATAACAAAAAGACAGATTTTGAGTAAAATTAAATGTAAGTATAATACACATGCATAGACATAAACACATATGCACACTCACTCACACACACTCACTTGGCATAAACATTTTCTAAAACAATGCTATTAAACATTAACCCCATCTCCCCATAAAAAAATATCTGCTTAAACTTTTATTACATCCTAACCTGATAATGGATGTTAACTAACACCCCTGTGCCATTACAACGGCTGCTATGACAAACAGAAAACAAATTTATTCTTTTCAAGAAAAGTATAGTACCAGGTTTTTAACACATGGTCCTCGTACATATAAGCATATGTAAAACCAGCTAGACTTTTAACCGATCTGTTGGATCAGTTCAGCATGTCATTCCTGACAAAATGATCATGGCACACAGTGCACTGATGATTCACGGATCAACTTTAGTTTCTTCCATTATTACTAATCACTACACACACGGTCACCTCAGCTCTAGTGTTTAGGCACAGTCCTACCTAAAAATGTGAATAAAACAACAGATTTAGATGAACACTCTGAAAAATAAACACCTTTTGCGACTAAGCAGAAGAGGCGGAGGTTTCGTCACGTGCAGATCTGGCCAATCACAGCGCCCGAGAGGAAACTCGTTTGATTCCCCGTTCAACAAACTCCGCACCAGACGAGACCTCGCTGTTCGTGCGCTGCGCGCGTTTAACATCAGACAAGCTCACGCGGTAAAACCGTTTACCCGCAGACGTCTTCTTTATTATTATTTTTTTAGACTCGCTTGTTCGTTCGCTCGCAGGTTCGCACCAACGTTTTAGTCGTATCATCTAACTAATTTTTTTCCCTCTTCAAAGAAGAAAAAAAAAACGCCCTCTGGTAATGCTCGTTTATTCTTCATCTCTTTAAGTAACTTAAAAACTAACAAGTTCGGTAGTCCTCAGTCATTCAAAGTGATCCAAGTTTTTACCAAAGTGAATAAATGTTTTACTGTTCACCCCTTGGTAATAAATAAATTCTCCCTGTCTTAATAGTTAAGCATAAACACCTTGAAATGAGTCCCCTCACCATGCATATTTTCATGTAAAACAATATATTCAAATAAAACAAAACACACTGAACAAATTCTTATATAAAATACATATATAAATGAAATAAATATATGAAATAAATAAGTTAATTGAAATGAAATAAATAAATAAATAAAATTAAATAAATGAATGAAATGAATGAATGAAACGATGTCTAACGCATAAGCATCCTTACTGTCAAGATTCAATTTGACGAAAGGTTGTTAGGTATTATTTTTCACAACTTCTCGTCCACGCCCCATAAGTCTACTCATTACTTCATCAGCTTGTTCTTCAATTGGTGTCCCGATTTTGCGCAAATACGATAGCACTGTGGCTTCCCACTCATGAATTGTGTACCCCCTAAAACAAACCGGTTCTTTAATTTTGGATTTTAGAACTCAGTTTAAGACAGATGATTCCACGCTACTATGACCACATACTTTCGACGAAGCAATGCTTTCCCCAATAGTGCTTCCCATACGCTCTACCATCCCCACTATTAATTACATTGACTCATTGCCTTCCCTCAAACTTGGTTCTTTTAGTGCACCCTCACTTAACAGAGGTGGTGGATGACTTAGTTTTTCATTAATGTCTTGTACAGTCTCTAAATCAGACATGGGAGTAGATGTGACAGGAGAATAAGCTAATCTACCTCTCCCCACTGATGGTATAGATGAAAACTTGAAAAGCCCCCTACCCCTTCCAAAACTGTTCTCTGACTCCATTTCCAACACTGACAATTGGAATTATTATATAAAAGAAACAATTTTATATATTTGTAAAAAAAAAATGTACATGTCACAAAATTTCAAAATAACACTTTCAAAGGGAAAGAAAAGAAAGAAAAAAAATCCAATTTATCCTGGTTTCAGAGCTCAAATCCAATCAAAATGTATCTGTGTAACCTTACAATCTCTACAATAAATCTCTTCAATTAATTTTTAATCCAACATGTATTTATTTTTGTCTTTAACAGCTTTCAAACTTAATTATTTACATATTTATTCTTCACAGTTTAATCTCCCACAGTAGTTGTCCAAAAAGTCTCTGTCACATTGGAATTAATATCAGAATACCAGAATTTTGTTCCTGATGGTGGTGAAAAACGGTGGCCAAAAGCGGTACTGCACCCTACAGCACCTCCCTCGAAAAGCTGTCATCACCCTTGGTACGAACACCTCTGGAAACTTCCGATCAATCGACCAGGTTGTAAGAAGTTGGACCAACAATACAATATTAATTCATTCAACATTTATCTAGTTAGAAGTTTTATAGTGTAGGTGAGTAAATAGAGTTTATATTTTAATAATATTTGGTAATTCCACATCAACAAGTCTGCGTTTGTCATACTGGATGTTGGTGCTTTGTAGTCCATTATAGTCCTTAGGAGCCTGTGGCAGGCCGAACACCTTCTATGCGTGCTTCAGGGCAGCAGCTAAAGACACTAGCAATGCTAATGCTAGCGGTGCCATCGGCTGCAGACAGGAAGACACTGTCAGCCTGGAAACGCGTTCATCATCTCCAAGCATGACCTAGAAGGAGAGCCTTCAGGAAAATTAACACCAGGAAAGCAGCAGGACTGGACGGCATCTCAGGTCGAGTCCTCAGAGCCTGCGCAGACCAGCTAGCACCTATGTTCACAGAAATATTCAACATCTCCTTATCCCAGTCGGTAATCCCCACATGCTTTAAAGAGTCCATCATTGTTCCTGTCCTAAAGAAACCCCATCCTGCTTCCCTTAATGATCATCGCCCTGTATCCCTCACCTCAGCTGCTGTACTCATTGTACACAATGACTGCGTGGCCTCTACCAACTACACTATCATCATCAAGTTTGCTGATGACACCATCATGGTAGGCCTGATCACTGACAACGACAAGTCGTCCTACCTAGAGAAGATTGGAAATCTGGAGAACTGGTGCCAGAGGAACAATCTCCTTCTCAGGAAGACAAAGGAGTTGATAGTGGACTTCAGTACAAAGCAGCAGAGGAATTACCAGATCCCCGTCATCAACAGGAGCCCAGTGGAGAGAGTGGACAGCTTCAGATACCTTAGTGTTCACATCATGCAGGACCTATCATGGTCCTGTCACATAAACACCGTGGTGAAAAAGGCCCGGCAGTGTCTCTACCACCTCAGACGCTTGAGAGACTTCAGACTGCCCTCTAGGGTGCAACGAGCTCCCTGACCTGCACTCAATCTATGGGAAGCAGTGCTGGACCAAGGCCAGGAAGATTGTGAAGGACCCCAGCCACCCAGCAATGGACTGTTCTGTTGTGGTCAGGAAAGCGATTCCGCTCCCTGAGGGCCAATACAGAGAGACTGAGGAGGAGCTTCTTCTCGCAGACGATACGGTCTCTCAATCAGAACACCACACATGACCATTTTGCACATACACACTTATGGACATTTGTCTTTTTGCACTCATTCTGGACATTCATAGACACTTATGGAGACTGCACACCTGCACATTCATGCACATTTACATATTTCTATTTTATTTCTTTGCTCGTTGCACATTAGTTACTTTCAATAAGAAAATTACATTTCTATTTAAATTCCCACTTCATCTCCACACTAAAGTTTCTATATTTTTCTATATTTGTACAGAAATAATCTCTTCTCCATGTTTGTACAGCTAGGTTTTCTTATATTGTATATTTTTTACAATATAAGAAACAGCTTATTTTTCTTGTATTGTATATTTTGTCCTCCATAGATATATTATTCTAACATTAGCTACATTTAATTTCTATTTAATTTATTTTTATTCATCTTTATTTTCTATTAATAATCTTTTATTTTTATTACACTTTTAGTGTGTAGTGTATTACACTACATCACACATTTAGATTGTTGAAATACTGTCAATAATTTTTCAGCTTTATTTAAATTTTGTATATTTTTATGTTTGACATATAGTATAACTGCACAACAATTTCTGCTACCTGTTATCACCCACATGAGAATGGGTTCCCTGTTGAGTCTGGTTCCTCTCAAGGTTTCTTACTTAGTAACTGCAGTAACTTAATATTAACTGCAGTATTGCAGTGTTACTGCAGTGTTAAGGTGAAGATAAAAATGCAGTGCTTTCATGTCCACATTATATGTGCAAAACTGTTTGACACTTGAAAACAGCAGTTATTTTTTGTAAGCGTAGTTATTTTTTTAGTTTAGCTTTTTTTTTTTCTAGAGAAGAGTCATAATGACTGAACATGAGCACACAGTCCTACTCGCACAACATGACAATGCCCCCTCTGTTTCTGTTTTGGTCACTGAGTGGTAAAGAGCTACGCATACTATTGATTGAAAATAGTTGGCAACAGGCTTTTCGCCCTTGTATCTCATCTCTTGAATTTACACAGAAAACTTGTTACATCGCGTAACTGTATTGCTGTTGAAATCAGCCAGTAGTTTAGAGCGTGCAGTATATGACCGCGGGGAAGTTTGTTTGAAGTTGGACATAGTGATGGGTCGTTCTTGAACGATTTGTTCATTTTAAACAAATCTTAAACGTGACTTTGGAGGAACGAGTCAACTCAGGGAATGATTCGTTCAGTCGCCCATGCAGAATATCATACGCTCTGTACAACAATTAGTTAATCTGTTTCGAGTCTTCGGGTTCTCCGAGGCGTTTTTTCATCCTGTGACAGGCCCACACTTAACCAATGCATTAATAAAATTAAAGTATATATTTAATGTATTATAGTAAGTGCATTACAGCAATTTTTTACTGTTACAAATACACAAGTAATATACAATAAAAATATTCGTATTTCAGCAGTATCATGCTGTTATACTTCTGAAAGTAAATTATCATCATAATTGTTTGAATTATAACAGCCTTTGAAAAACACATTTTGAAATTTAATCACTGGATCGTTATTTTTGAAATGTAAATACTACTGAATTTGTTAAACCGAAATATTTGACTTTGAAAAGCATTATCTTTGAATTTAAGTGCTCTGAATGTTACATGAAATTCTCAATGGTTCATTTCAAGCTGTGAAATTTCAAAGTCTTGATTTCAATCTACATTTAACTTAATATTCTGAAATTCAGATAGAAAAATGTAAACTTGGAAACAGAACGTAATTCATTCGTCAGTCACGTGACCTAGGGAAGTGGATGGCTTCAACACAGGCTCCAAATGACGTTTAGCTAGAAGACAGAAAATGATCAGTGCACCAGCAATGTGTTACTCTAATTATATATTGTCCACCCCAGCGGCACCAGTCTGGACCCCCAACACTGAGGGGGTCGATCCCCTCCCGCGAGCAGGGCCGCAATGCCTGCATAACACGATCTCCCTTGCCCAGCGACGTCCGCTGAGCTGGGCGGCTGAGGAGCGGAAGCGACGTCCGCTGAGCTGGGCAGCTGAGGAGCTGAGGCGACGTCCGCGGCGCTCGGCAGCTGAGGAGCTGAAGCGACGTCCGCTGAGCTGGGCGGCAGCAGAGCTGGAGCGACGTCCGCGAAGCCTGGAGGTGGAGGAAGGACAATGCTCTCCCAGTCGCTCCACGACTCGCCACCCTTGCTTTCGAGCAGAGGCAGAGGGAGTGTGTCGCCCTAACCGTTCAGCAGCGGCACGTCGTCCCCAATGAGGAAGAGGGGCGGCGGTGGTGGAGGAAACGCATCCTCGTCGCCGTGCAGCAGCGGCGCGTAGTCCTCCACGTCGGGCAGAGGCGGCGGAGGTGAAGGAAACGCGTCCTTGTCTCCGTGCAGCAGCGGCGCGTAGTCCTCCACGTCGAGCAGAAGCGGTGGAGGTGGAGGAAACGCATCCTCGTCGCCGTGCAGCAGCGGCGCGTAGTCCTCCACGTCGGGCAGAAGTGGTGGAGGTGGAGGAAACGCATCCTCGTTGCCGTGCAGCAGCAGCGCGTAGTCCTCCGTGTCGACCCCAGGCGGCGGCGGGAGAGGGAGCGCATCGTCCAGATCAGAGAGAGATAGAACATCCGGGACTACAGCGTGGCTCTCCCGAACCTGGACGACCAGCTTTGGAGCTGCACCACCTGCTCCCGTCACTAATGCGCTCCTCGTTTTGCTGCGCTAAAAACGTGTAGACATCTCCCGTTTGTCCCTCGCCACTGTCATGCCAGACCTCCTCGGCCCGTGCCTCTTCGTCGGTGCTTGGGACCTTGTATCTCCCCGCTGCCTCACCTTTAAACGGCGTCCGCCGAATGGCGAGCCTGCAGCCTTCCCAGCTCTGCCGCGCCTTTATCTCTCTCTGCTCCTCGCTGTCTTCCAGCAAGTCCGCCGGTTCGGCGAGCCTGCAGCCTTCCCAGCTCTGCCACAGCTCTCTCTCTCCTTCCCCCTCGCTGCCGTCCAGCCATTCCGCCAGCTCGGGCGAGATGGTAATAGCTCCCCCCCAAAAAACATCTAGGGGAGAGACCTCCGCTATGCCACTTTGAGGGTCTAGCTTTCTGTCACGATTCCTCAGTCGGCGTGAATGTGGCATAATCGCAGGAGGCAAGCTGGCGGTTCAATAAAGGCTTTTATTGAGCTTAATACACAAAAACAAAAGTATAGCTCTTTCTTTAGAGCATGTATGACGCTTTCATGTAACTACTTAACAAGACATAACCGACATAAATCATAATTATAATGACAACAAAACAGTCTTTGGGCGCTTTGGCGCCCTCTAGGGGTTCACGCTTACAGTCTTTAAATGCATTTACATAGAAAAGAGACAGAAATAATTAATTTACTAAAAACATGTGAATACATTATTTTACATTTATTTAATATTTGCTGTGTTGTCTAAAAACACAACACAAACTTTTCATATACAGTAAATACACTGACAATAAATGCATATTTAAAAAAAGTAATTAATTGAAATTACTTAAAACAGAAAAAAACATAGACCAGCATAGCTAGTCACCAGCTTGACCAGCAGTTATACCAGCATATGTTGTGTTTTGGTGCTGGTTAGGGTTAGGGTTAGATTGAGATTAAAATTTGTGTCATTCAGTCTCTCCAAAATCAGTCCCTGGCTGCCCACAAATAGGTTGTACCTCTCTACCTTTTCTGCCCTTGTTAAATTACTATAGCAGAGGAACTTTAAAGCCGACATACTGTTTAACAAGATGGAAACAAAATAATCTTTTTACGTGGCCGCATTTGCAGTGGTTTGCTTGGTGTTTCTTAAGGCCAAAATTGTATCCAGATGTACTACATTAATATCACTTTCCCGAGCCACCATGCTTCTTCTATTGGTGGTGGGTGGGCTCTGCTACTGCCAAACTGCTTTAAAGAAAGCAGATTTTATCTTAGCCCTTTCCACTATGCTTTTGATTTTCTGGCACTAACTAAAACCTGGATATCTCCACTAGCCCTATCCTCTGCATTCTCCTGGGAACTGGGAGAGGTGTTGATATAGGTTTGTTGTCTGTTGTCATTAGTGAGAAACTCTATGCTACTATATCAGCCGAAATGTCATCTGTCCTCATCCTCCTGGATCTCTCAGCAGCATTTGACATGATAAACCACAAGATTTTCTTGTCTATCCTTGTGAGCCTTGCAATCTCTGGCATAGAGTCTGTGGCTTCCTTTCTAAAAGGTTGGTCATATGAGATGACATGGAGGGGATCCACATCGGCTCCACTCAGACTTTCCACTAGTGTCCTACAAGGCTCAGTACTTGGTACTCTTCTCTTCTTCCTCTATACCTGATCTCTTGATAAGGTCATATCCTGGTATGACTTTCAAAACATTGTGATGACATGCAGGCTGCTTACTGTACTGTAGGTGCTTGTTCAGTCAAGCTATTTCAATACTGGATTACTGCAACTTACTCCTGACAAGTTTGCCTCTGGACAGCTTGTTTTTAACCTACTGAAAGTTCTCGCACATCACCCCATCTTCTGAATCCTCATGGATTCCTGTAGCTGCCAGCATCAAATTCAATGCTTGCCTAAAGTGCCAAAAATGGTCTAACTAATGGTCTAACCCACTTACCTTAAAGAACTTATGACACCCGACACTGCACCTTGTTCCCAGGACCCACCATCTCTCAGGGATTGAGGAAGATATGAATCTTGACTGTTTCCTGTTCAAACACCCAGATGGTGGAATTAACTTCCTCTAGATGTCTGTACAGTTTCAGAGTCATCTGTTTCTTAGGTATTTTGGTTTAATACTTAGGTATAATTGTTTAACATGGTACTTCTATACTTCAACATAGAGAACCGGTTTTAACATAATGGACTTCAAAGCACTTATGTAATTCGCTCTGGGTAAAGGCATTTTTCAAATGCCATAAATGATGAACTTTTTTTAGTGCGCAGCTTTATGATCCATCCACTGCCAAACTTTTCAAACACATGAAAATGTACAAAATAAACACACATTCATGTTAAACCCACTGTAGGAACCAAATATTAATGTGCACGACAATGTATGTAATTTAGGTAAATAAACCTAAATCTCTATCTGCACACACCCAAAGGGAAATGACTCCACTTGGAGAAATCTCTTTCACTCTTAAAGCGATATATAAACACCTAAATGTGTGTTCGGCAGAAATTGCAGCATGTTAATGTGTCTGTGTTCAACATAAAAGATATTGCAGTCCCTACTAATTATTAATACAATGCAAATAATTATTCATTAATCTAAACCATATATATAATAAATAGAACAAAATGTCAAAGAATGACAAAATATTATTGATATTAGACAAAAGTAGAATTTTAATAAATAAACATTAAAGTAGAAAAGTATAACAAACTTAGACTTATTAATAAGTACGTAAAGAGTAAACTGAAAGCATACTTTCTTCTTTTCAGTTTAAAAGTATCCTATTAGCACACTTGAATTTTTTTTTTTTTGGTAAGGGAATGTCCCTGTGCACTATGAAGACACTATTTATCAAGGTTGCAGTAGAAAAACTCAAGTGGCGTGCAAAGAACCCTAAGTTCAACCTGAATGGACACCTCCGTGATGACCTGTCATGCCAATTGTGCTCTAGACCTTCTCACCATAATCAGTGCTTGAACTTTCTACTACACTTTTGGCCCAGAAAAGTGGATGCTATTATCAAAGCAAAGGGAGATAAAATCTGAAAATGTATGTTCAGGTACAAAATGTGCATTTCATGGTTAGGTGTTTACAAACTTTGGCCAAATATTGTATATGATCTACAATGTAAGTAACATTACTTACAAAAAGGTATGAACTAATAACTTCTAACTCAACCTAACCTATAAAAAAAAAAGTTAGTATAAAAAATTTTATGTAATTTTCACTACATACAAAATAAAAAAATATATTTGGTGCTCTTTTTTTTTTATTTTTAGGAAGGATCATAAACTGGCCACTGATATTTTGGCGACTTTACTTGACCTTTGACCTGGATTCAGTGATGGGACGGAAACTGGACCTTTCCCAACTGACTGATGATGAGGCAGAACATGTGCTCAAGGTGGTACAGAGAGATATGAAACTGCGCAAGACAGAAGAGGATCGCCTCAGGTAAGTGTGTGTGTTTAAATGCTTCTCTGTCTTGTCTTTGCCGTTTACCAGCGGTTGGCATTCACTATGTTGCATTACTGCCACCTTCTGGTTTTGACTTTCCTCACCTCCCTTTCAGTTTAAAACCTCTTTTCTAGCCCCATCACCCTTCAACCCATCAAATACTTTCTTTTTTGTTTCCTAAAATACTTTTCAAGGTGTATTTAACTTTTCCAACTTCATATTGCTCCTCCCCTGAAGATGCAGCTTCTTTTTCTCTGTATCTTGTATATTTTGTATGTTGGTTTGTCAAATTGTCCATTTTCTAATGATTACACTTGGTCATGTAAAGAGCTGGGTAAGGCACTGTGTAAATGCAGATGAAGTACTTTGTTAGTTACTAGGAAACTACTGTATGAACTCATCTGAAACAGGTTACCTGTTTACTAGAACAGGTAACAAAACAGGAATACAAATGTACGACCAAGACAAACTTAACTCAGGACGTTAACTAGATTAACTAATCAAAGTAGGTGCGTTCTGATCAGCCTGAAATACCCTGCGAAGTACACTTCGCAGGGTGTTCAGCCATGTTAAGTTCGATTCCAAACAGCAAGGAGCAAAACTTCCTCAGTTTAAAGAGAACTGTGAACGATATAAGCAACAAATGAACAGTAGATCTTCCCTTTGCTGGAAGTGGGAATGAAAACTGGAAAAAAAATGGAGCTTTAAAATTGATTTAAATATTTATTATTATTATAGGGGATAACATAATGTCAATATGACACACTAACTTTAAATTTTATTTCATCAATACATTGTTACTAATTCATATGTTAAATATAAAATATACTATATAGGCTAGTAATCTGTAAAAAATGCACAATAATAATTTCTCTATACATCTTGTTAATTAATCAAATAATTTATTTACAAGTTATACACATTCGTATAGTACATGTTTTTATAATTGTATCAGTTTTTGTTTTTAAAAATATTCAATATTAAATGTCCACAGTTTGAAATTTCCACAGCAGCAGCAACAGGTATTTGAGGTGCTTACGTTGCCACAGAGTAACGCACAGAGGACGTGACGTCTGCACTGGTGACATTGCAGGGTGTTCCAAATGGTAAAATTTTGCAGAGGGAAGTTTCCTTAACTGACATTCCCCGCACATAGAGCAGGGAGTAGGGAGCACCCTTTGAAGTACA
>JAOVVB010000027.1:9058301-9077272 GCA_028570985.1 Heterobranchus longifilis | reverse complement strand
CCGGATAAAATGGGAGGGTTGCGTCAGGAAGGGCATCCGGCGTAAAACCTGTGCCAAGTTGTAGTGCGGACCGGATAGTCCGCTGTGGCGACCCCTTGCCGGGAGCAGCCGAAAGACCAACAACAACTTAAAGCAACAAACATTAAAAGTTCATATAACCTTAGGCTTTTTTTTTTTACAAACATTTATGCACATTATTGCATTTTCAAATGTGTTGGTGTTAATAGTGATATTTGAAAAACCTGACATTACAATCTTTTTTTCCCCGCCATATATATCGTGATCTGTAGAAATACAGGAATGTTCATCAGATGTCTTAAATTGCTCAAAAATGAAATAATTAATAATTCTAGAATAATTGGGGTGAGTTTGTAGGCATCTTCATAGAAAATAACTATAATAAAAAAGTATAATTAAAAACCCTGAAAAATGACCTTTTACTTTTTGCCTTATTTTGGGTACTTTTTCCCTTAATGCAAATCAAGGATCTAATATGTTATGATATTAATAATGAATGTTGCTTCTAACCCTAATATAAGCGAGCTCATTTTTGAATGTGTGAGAAACACTGCCCTGCATCGCACCTTCTGAAATGTGACTATTGCACATACACACATTGCGGTATCGATGCTGAAATGATGTATCGTTCTGCCCTACTAGCAGTGGTATACATCTTAACCTTAATAAAAGAAAATCCTGTTTTTCTTCTGCCACTGAGTAGTTGGAGGTGGTCATTGTGGTATTTGGATTGTCCAAACATCTGCCCATCTACCCAAGATTTTCATTAGCATGATGTTTTAGGAACAAAAGCTTGATTGTTTTTAGAATTTATATGGAAACATCATTTTAACCAGTGGATTAGAGTTTCGGAATTCTTCCAAACAGGGTCAGCGTGGTCAAATGACTGAAATAGTTTCTCTTTAAAAATCATCCTTTTTTATGTATATTTTAAGCATGCCAATTATGACTTTTGACGAGGGCATCTGTGTTGGCACATTTGGAGTCGAGCCCCGTTTGTTTTCTATTTCGATAGCTACATAATCTATAAATTAAATAATAATAAAAAAAACATTGTTATTGCATCAAAATTGAAATGCTACAACCCATCAGAACAGCCCACAAAGTTTTTGCAAGGTCAGATGGCTAATATGAAGAAAGGCGAGATCTCAACTGCATTATATCTGATATTTTTCGTTTGACAGCTGTGGTTGTGACATGCAAGATGTAGTCAGGCTGGATCACAAGTGATTCATGTTCAAGTCAGAGAAAAGTCTGTTCATAGAGTTATAAGCTTAGCATTCTCTTGACCTGTGTTCGCATCTCAGGGAATCTCTCTTGATCCATTAAAATTTATGTTAAACGTTCTACAAGTGAGGCTTATCCCCACCACTCACACATTACTACCGGTGCATCAGAAGCCATGCCACATGCCATTGGTTTTTTTTCCAGCACTGTTTCTTGTCTAATATACTCAAATGCAAGGTCAGCTATAAATTTAGTTCACTTGTCTGCCCTGCAGAATCTTCATATTCAGTGATGTTCCTTATCATCCGCACCTCAAACACAGATTAGCATCTGCGCACTGTGTCACACTCATATTTTAATCACATGCTAAAGAAAAACTGTCAAAATCATGCTTCCTCTCATGCAGTTGTTTCTTCTTTTTTGACGATATTCCCACTATACTCTGGACTATAGTGTTATAGGCTGTTCATAAATTTGTATTTCTTATAAGAGGAAAATGGCTTACAGAAAGGTTTCCATGCTTGGGGATTAGGATCACCACTTCATAACTAGCACAGATGTTTTCCTGTTGTGCTCACTTTCTCAGCTAAAAAGTTACTGTTGTGTAAGCAATATAGAATCCACTTTCTTCAGCCATCTTGCCAAATTACCAGTGATTATCTATCAGCAGCTCATATTTGGCCCAGGGGCCAGACTTTTGACACCTAGCATTATATTTAGCGTCTAGTTTAGGAGGGTGGAAAGGCTACTTTATGATCGATGGAGAAAACAAAACACCTTAGTGATCTATGACACCTGAGTTATATTGGCTCAATAGCCCATGTTAACAGTGAAAGCACTGTGAAAGGTGTACGCTGCCTGCCAAGTCTCATGACCAAAAATCTCCTTGTTTTTAGCTACTCCTGTGCATACAAGAAGTTCTGTTCTTTGCACATTGAATGTAAAATAATAAAAACAGCAAAATGATAAAAACAGCATGAACTTGTGAATGAACTGTGTGAATGAAATTGATGTTTGGAATTTCACAGCTTTTGTCGATCTATGTTTTGGGAGGAATTCCCCTACGTGAAAACAAACCTATAATATACCCATAAAGAGCCCAGGCTTGGTCCAGAATGCATGGCAAGAGTGAAAATGAGCGCGTTCAATTAACTTTTTATTAATCCTTTCACATTAAATCAAGGACATTTTTAGCTTATTTTTTCAGCATTTCATTTTGAATTTTGTTTTTTTTATTACTGTGAATTAATATCGAACTAATGGTGACTATAGCAGGGAAGTATTACAAGAAAGAGGAACGTGCTTCCTGGTAGTTGAAGGGCATCCTTTCATCCTGATTCATTACTAGCTCTATCCAGGATAGAAGTGCTTTCCATTGAAATCTAAAGTAAGAAGATTCAGCATGAAAACAATAACTCATGGTGACTTTAAGGCAAGACTGAAATGTAAATGTCTCATTGCTGGGATATTGAGATTTATAGCCATAATCAGGCCTAGTTATGATCATCAGGCTCTTTTGCTTTATTTCAGATTTCAGTTTCAGTTTCAGTTTACGGATTCGGGATACAGATACTTGATTCCACAGAAATATCATTCAGATACTACAAATTAAAAAGTAATATGGTTTAAGGAGTATTTTGTACAATAATCGTCATCACTGACATTTCCAGGGTGATATTGCTTTTATACTGCAGTTCCACAAACACCATATATTATCAACAGATTATAATTTATTTGTTTATTTAACCGGTTAATTTGCTCTCCTAACACGTCTTTCCGTGACTGAAGGAACTAACCGTGACTAGCGGAGCTGGCCACATTTTGCTGTTACAGCCTTATTCCAAAATTTATTAAATTCATAATTTTTCTCAAAATTCTACAAATAATACCCATGACAATGTGAAAGTAGGTTGTTGGAAATCTTTGCAAATTTTTTTTAAATGAAAAAAATCACATGTACGTAAGTCATAGCCTTTCACAGCACTCAAAATTGAGCTCATGTGCATCCTGTTTCCCCCGATCATCCTCGAGATGTTTCTGCAACTCGATTGGAGTCACCTGTGGTAAATTCAGTTGATTGGACCTGATTTGGAAAGGGACACACCTGTCTATATAAGGTCCCAACAGTGCATGTCAGAGCACAAACCAAGCCATGAAGTCCAAGGAATTGTCTGTAGACCTCAGAGACAGGATTGTATCAAGGCACAGTTCTGGGGAAGGGTCCCGAAAATTTTCTACAGCATTGAAGGTCCCAACAAGCTCAGTGGCCTCCATTATCCAAAAATGGAAGAAGTTTGGAACCACCAGGACTTTTCCTAGAGTGGGCCGCCCGGCTAAACCCAGGGTTCAGGGGAGAAGGCTCTTAGTCAGCAAGGTAACCAAGAACCCGGTGGTCACTCTGAAAGAGCTCCAACGTTTCTCTGTGGAGAGAGGAGAACCTTCGAGGGGAACAACCATCTCTGCAGCACTCCACCAATCAGGCCTGTATGGTAAGCCACTCCTCAGTAAAAGGCACATGACAGCCTGCCTGGAGTTTCCCAGAAGGCACCTGAAACAAAATTCTCAGGTCTGATGGAACAAAGATTGAACTCCTTGGCCTGAATGCCAATAATCATGTTTGGAGGAAACCAGGCACCGCTCTTCACCTGGCCAATACCATCCCTACAGTGAAGCATAGTGGTGTCAGCATCATGCTTTGGGGATGTTTTAGAGCGGCAGGAACTGGGATACTAGTCAGGATTGAAGCTGATTGCAGCAGAATGTACAGAGACATCCTTGATGAAAACCTGCAAACAGCATTCCAACTTGACAAGGACCCTAAGCACACAGCCAAGATAACATAGGAGTGGCTACGGGACAACTCTGTGAGCTTAACTTGAACATCTCTAGAGAGATCTGAAAGTGGCTGTGCACCGATGCTTCTCATTCAACCTGATAAAGATTGAGAGGTCCTCCAAAAAAGAATCGGAGAAACTGCCCAAAAATTTGTGTGCCAAGCTTGTAGCATCATAATCAAAAAGCCTTATGGCTTTAATTAGTGCCAAAGGTGTTTCAACAAAATACTGAGCAAAGGCTGTGAAAACTTATGTACATGTTATTGCTTTATTTTTTTGTTTTATTTACTTTGCAAAGGTTTAAAAATTTCGGGGTAAAGAATAAACCTAATCCGTTTTGCGATAAAGCTGTCGCATAACAAAATGTGGAAAAAGTGAAGCGCTGTGAATACTTTACCAATGCACTGTATATGGCTGATTCCGAGGGTTCAACAATGGCGACCTGGCGGCATCGGGGCTCGAACCAGGGACCTCCTGGTCCGCAGTCACCTTTTTTTTTTTTTAATCAGCAGTAAAACTGAGAAATTTATTCCACTGGTTTAACCTAATTTAGCCTACAATATTTAACATGACACTAGAGCATAGAATATGGTAGAGGTTTTGGATTCAGACACTTTGCTGAGCCTAAAATAATCTGCTTTGAACTGTGTTTTTTTCTGTAATACTAATTTTATAATAATTAAAAAAAGTAATTGCCCTGACACCCTTTCCCCCATGTTTGACAGTAGCATTGGGTAATTGTTTTCCTTTTTGTAAATTTAGAGGTCCCTATCAGCGCTGTCCCTGACTAGTGATGATTCCCCAGACAAGGTGTCTGAAGCTACAGAACTGGAGCCAAATATGGAGATTTATTCAGCTTTGCGCAGAGAGTCAAGAGCATCCATTCTGGGCTGGAAAAATGTGGACCGTCTGGACAACTCCAGTGAGTTTGCTGCTCTCCGTGTGTGTGTGTGTGTGTGTGTGTCAGGCATGCATACAAGCATGTGGGGGCCATACAATCTATTCAGTACTGTACCATTTTAGTTGATGCAACAAAATGTTAACAAGATGGACTTAATAGCCGAAACATTTTTTTAAATGATGTTCAGGGTGTCTTTGTATTCAGCCCTCTGTAGGGTGATACATTTTGATGTGCCATCCTTCCATTCCTAACACATTAACCATTAACCAGTCCATATCAGTATAGATATCCAGCATGTTTTTTTCCATTGAGATCTGATGTCTTTTCAATGTGTTTCTTTAATTTTTTTTTGAGCAGTGTATAATTTGTGTGTGTGTGTGTGTGTGTGTGTGTGTGTGTATAGGTGCTTCCTCTGTTCTGCAGTCTCCAGATGGGAACTGGATCGCCTTACAGACTTCTCAGCATTCCCGGCCGAGTTTGCTAACCAAACGGAAGAGCTTGGTATTCAGTGTGCTAGAGAAGGAATCTGGGGTGGTTTCAGCATATGACGAGATGGGATCAGATACAGAGGAGGAAGCTGAACATGATAGCTGGGGGCTTGCACTCCTGCAGTTTCGCCAACGTCTGTCAGAAGAAACGCGATCATCGGATTCTCAGCGAGACACGGAGCATTATCCACCTTTAACCTCACCCTCCTCGGGTCACTTCACCAACACAGAGACTCTAAATTCAGATTCTGAAAACTCTACAGCTCCCCCTACTCACACAAACAAACTAGTTCAAGATGTCACCCAGAGAAACAAGGTTTCACCTGAACCCTACCTTCCCTATGAGCACTATGGGCCTTCTATTAGGCTGTCACACTCACCAAGGCTTGGTACTCTGGATGTTAATTTTAACCCTCAGGTGGTTGGAGACAGCAGTGAGGGGGAAGAACAAGCCGAGCAGATACAAAGGTTGCGACGTAGAAAAAGGAACAAACGCGAGTCAGCAGAGCAGAGTCGTGTGCAAAATACACTGTGCACGGGGGTAAGAGAACTGGTCCTCAAATAGTATGTGTAGATTTTGTGTTGTGTGTATGTGAATGTGATTCACTCACTCGGTCAATCATCGTCTATACCGCTTTATCCTGTATTCAGGGTTGCAGGGGCCTGGAGCCTATCCCAGGAGACTTAGGGCACGAGGCAGGGTACACCCTGGACAGGGTGCCAATCCATTGCCGGGCAAACTCACACACACTCACACACTACAGACAATTTGGGAACGCCAATTAGCCTAATCCGCAGGTCTTTGGACTTTGGGAATCAAACCCGGACCCTGCAGGTGCAACAGGCGACAGTGTTAACCACTACACCACTCTGCCACCTGTGAATGTGGAGGGTAATTGTGACTCTCACAATCTCAGCAGCTAATTTGGAATCTTAATCTTACCAAAACTTCAAGCCATACAAAATTATGCATAGAAGTGTTTCAATTTAAACCACATATTGTGAGATAACTAATACTTTGTAACCATTATGCAATTCTGTATCAAATGCCACACGGTGTTCAAAAGGTGTAAGCTTTCAGGTTGTCATTATTTTAGTGGTTCTTAATGGCAGAACTGTCTTTCCATTTTGTAGATTACACTTTTATTCAGAGGACCTCACAATTCAGGGTTAATAGCTCTACTCAAAGCGAATAAAGTGGCATTTTTAGTACTAGGATTCAATCTTTAAACCCTCTGATCTCCAGTAGTAGAGCCTTAAATGCGGAGCCACCACTGACCCTAAATTTCCTGCTTTACATCTTTTTACCCATTTTAGATGTTCTTTCTCTAACATAATTGATTCATATTACGATTGATCAGTATTTTTTTTTGCCACCGATAAAAGTACAGTTAGACTGTGTACTGAAACAGGGATAAGAGCCTGAGAAGAGCTCTAAAACTTGGGCCAAAAATTATAGCTGCAAGTAGGTTATTGTGACTGACTTTTTCACACCACTAGGTGGAAGTGCAGGTTAATGATTGACACTTTGGACACTATAGGAGTGCACTGTACTTCATAACAAAACAAAGTAAAAAAATTATGCTTAAAATACAGCGACCTAATTTAGTCTTACCAAAAACCTTTCCCCAATACTTACATACTGAGAACATACTGCATTTCGTATTACAACTACATTATTTAGGCCAAATTAAAGGTGCCCCATTAGTGAATCTTTGTCTCTTTCTTCCTAGCTTCTATCTCTTTCTTAGTAAAGTAGCTGTTTAACTTTAAATTAGAACAAAATAACAGAATGCATTATCTACCAACATCATAGGTGCTTAGGTTAAACACCTGAGGGATATTGCAGTTAGAATTTTGGTTATTCCTTCACATTGAAGCGATAACTAACTTTTTTCCTTGTCTATATCTAAAAGAATGGGACTCTTCTGCCCAACACCTTCTTGATGAAAGGACAGGATCATCAGGAGACTCAGTCACCTCTTCCACCTCCCATTTATCAATCTACGGACACTGTGACCCCACCCAACCACGTGACCTCCACTGCCATGACCTCTGAATTTGTGTACCAGAACACAGTAGCCTCTAACCCTGTGCTCCCTGGTCAACTGACAGACCAATCAAAAAACGAGAGTTTGGCCCATGATTCAAGGTTGCAACTATCTAATATACTTGTTCCAATCTGTAAGGAGGAACTGACCTCTTCAGATGATGAGCCAATCCGAAAAGTCATCGATAGGCGAGGCAATGGAGAGCGGGAGGAAGAAAGTTATAGGGTAAGACAGAGAGGGAAAACAAATGAGACGCAGAAAGAGAGTCATTACAAAATAGACATGGAATGGAATAAAATGAAAATGGAGAGACTGGGTGAAAGATGGATAGAAAGGCAGATTAAAAGTGAGTGCGAGAAAAGTGAGAGAGAGAGGGAGCAGAAAAGAGAAGAAAATGCTGAAGAGAGACAAGTGGAAAAACATCAAGGCTGGGACAGACAAGAAAAGACAGAGAGAAAAAGGCATGTTGAAAGGAGTCGGCAAGTCCGACAAATGGATAATGAATGTAAGACTGAAAGAAAAGCAGAAAATATAAAGTCAATAGAAAAAGAGGCACACATGGAAACTCGAGTCAGTGGGTTTAGAATGTTAAGGGACCTACAAGACAGCAAAACTCAGCAGCTGGCAATAATTCCTGATGGTGGTGTCAATAGAAAGAAGAGTGTGGAAGAAGAACACAGTGAGAAAGGACATTATTTGACTGAGGAGAGTATAAATAGAGGGTTGATACAAAGAAGCAAATCAGAGAGAGGCTCTATAAAAAGAGCAGAAGTGCACAGCCAGAGTGACCTCTCTGACCCAGAAGAGCAAACTTCTCCAACAGAGGTAAGCAGGAAAAACACTGAATTCCAATTGCACTTGAGGACATTATTGGTTATGGTGCATTTTTAATTGCTCTCGGGTACAAGAGTTTTCCTTCAGTGTTAAATTTTACTATATATACAGGAGATATTTTAGCACTTTTACACTTAGATTAAGCCTTTTTGCCTTTTCAAACTGTAATAAACTGAGAAATATTGAGATATTCATTATTAGCGTGCCTTACCTGACTTAAATTGGGCAATAAAAGTATGTTTGTGATTGGAGGCATCGACTAAACATTTATGTTCATGTACTGTTTGTGACTGTAAAAGTTATATTTCCTTCAATGTGAAACATTAACATTCCCTTTAGTGTTAAATATACTGTATTGAATATTAAAATAAAAAATGTAATTAAAAACTATAGTGCAAGCAATGCCTCAAGCAATAAACTAAACAAGCTTCATTTTTGTACAGTGTAAGGAAATTTCTACAGTCCACATTGACAGATGTGGACAGAAGGGTTTGCTCTTTAGTCCATTCAATTTTGAGTGGAATCCAATAAAATTGCAACTTTCTTCAATCATTCATTCATTCATTCATCCATTCATTCATCCATTCATCCATTCATTCATTCATCCATTCATTCATATACCCTGGATGGTGCTATATCTGCTTTTTCTTTGTTTTGTTCTTGTTCTTGTGTGTGTGTGTGTGTGTTTTCATTATTTAAAGAAGCAACATGATCCTAAATACATCATACAATTTTAGGCTGTTTTATTCTAAACCAAATTAAAGAAGCCCAATTATCCCTACTTTTGCTCAGGGTCACTGAAGGCCTGGAGCCTATCCCAGGGGACTTGGGGCACAAGGCAGGTTATACCCTGGACAGGGTACAGGTCCATCACAGGGCACAAGCACTCACATACTCACTCACACACTACGGGCAATTTGGAAAGGCCACTTAGCTTAAGCTGCATGTCTTTGACTGTGGGAGGAAACTGAAACACCCAGAGGAAACCCAACAAACATGCAAACTCCTTGCACACAGACCAGAAGGGGGAACTCAAATCCTCAACCCTGGAGACATCTGTACTGACACAAGGCATGCACCTAAAAACTTAAATACTATGTTAATTCTGTGAACAAACTAGAGAATGTCAGACACATCATGCTTGCATGTGTATTTGTCCCTCTCACCCAGTTTGGGGGGCTAGCTGGTAACCGTGTTGAGGTATGGCAGACGCATCAAGCTATAATTCTTCTTTATTTAATTAATTACAAACTTAACAGTTTGGTTTTATACCTCTCCGCTGGGAGGTGGCATGTTAGAAGAAAAGAAACACAAACCTGTGAGTGTGGTCCTGCTGGGTATTGTGATGGGTTAGAGTTAGAGAAAGAAAAACAATACCAAAGGGATGAGGCTGGCCATAAGCCAGAATTTTCCTGACCTGGCCAAGGCCACCTATGCCTTGGGAAATGCTTCTTCATCAGTGCTACAGCCCCAGTTGCAGATAGCACTGTCTAACAGTGTTTCAACAGGGTATCCACCACATAAATATACAGCCCCAGCAGGGTAGTTGGTCTAAGTTAGGTTGGTTTTGAATGAAACTAACTAGGGAGTGTCCCTAGATGAGGTGTTCTCCATGAGGTCAGTTAAATGCAGAGGTTGGTAGAGTAGCCAAAGTGTATCCAGCAGAACGAATGTAAGAAACTTATCATTTTTAGCCTCTAGCTTATTTGCTAATTATATATTATAACATTGTAACATTAAATAAAACAGCTAAACTACAGCTAAACTACAACTAAACTACGCGTCATGTTTCCTTCTACCACGGCATGTGTTTGTGTGGCCATGTGACTACATGTGCTTATTGTTGCTACGTCTGATTGGTGGATACACAGTCATCGGCTGCATTTCTCTGCCAAAAATAAAGAATATCTAATGTGTAGAATAAATGGTTAGAAAGGTAACGAGTCGAGTGTAGCCGAATGTAGCGGAGTGAGATTAGCGTTTCTTCTTCACAAATCTACTCAAGGAAAAGTAAAAAGTATGGTGCAGTAAAACTCTACTCATAGAAGTAATTTTTTTCAGAACGTTACTTAAGTAAATGTAACGGAGTAAATGTATCTCGTTACTACCCACCTCTGGTTAAATGGGACCAAATGAGGCACTGCTTCTTTTGTTAGTAAAGCTCGGTATCAGCAATGAGCTCCTTTCCCTGAGAGAAAGACAGGTCTGTGGAATTTAGTGTGGGAATATAAGCCTATATGGGCCAGTATAAATGGCCCATGGTGTAAGGATCATAGATGTGACCTCGATCATCAGTTCTACTCCTGTGAACAATAGTTTAATTCCTAATATAATAAAAGAGTGTATATGATTGGCAAGAATTAACTATTGGCGGCATGTTGGTGTGATGGAGGGGCTAGCAGTTTTAGTAAATCTTGCTTAATAGGAGCTTTGTAGCATGCCTCATTGTCTGTGGCAGTCAAACATCAGTTGCAGATGTGAGGTGAAGGAGCAGGTAGAAACTGTAAATTCACAGTTTTTACAAAATTACATTTGTATGGTTTGCTTGTCTTTTAAGAGATGCTGTAAACCGTAAACAACGCTATGTGTTGGTATTTGCGCATCTGCATTGCGTCCGTAAATTGTACATTTATTTAAAGTGCTTTCTGAAAAAAATGGAATGAAGCATGAAGCTTTGTAATAGTAACCTGTTTCTTAAGCCCTTCCACATGATTGTTCTATATCATCCAATAAGTAACTTATTGTCTACCCTTAGGGCTTTGCACTAGGTTCTTTATCTGGAGAAGACAAGGGACTTCAGGCGACTCCTTCATTCAGATGTTAATGTGTGCATACACATAGGCACTTTTAAATAACATTGCTTACGAACAACCAAGTAAATTAACAGGATTAATAATACACATAATAGCATTTATTATAGCAGCAATTTCTTTTGCATGCCTGGTGAGGAAAGTTATATAATTGAGGGGAGAATTGGTAAAGAAGAGGAAACCGTATATCCAAAGCCATATATCCCATAGGTTCCATATTACATGTGTGTGCTTTTGAATATTTTGCTGCATCTTTTTTCTGCAGGTGGCTGAGCCAGAAGTGGTACACTCATTCTGGCTTTATGTAGATTTTAAAAATATCAGCTGAAAGGAGATGCCGCTTTTATTCACAAGTGTGCCTCCAGAGCACACAAACCCACATGAGCACATTTACTTCCATAACTCTACTCTTCTCCTTTGAGAAGGCTTCACTTCTTCTATGGATCAAAGCTTTAGGCTACCATTAATTGATCACTGGGTAACATCATATCACTCTGCGTCTTTTCACTTGCATTTGAAGAGATCATCAATATCATGTTACTCTCCATCTGCCTTAGTCACTCACTTAATGGACCACTGATTTTGTTGTATTAATCAAAGCTAACATGACTTTGATGCGTTTTGGGATGTCTTGGTTACTGTTGAAAGGAGCACAGGATGACTCTTCCCCTTAATATTCACATTCAGATCCATATTCTTTGGATAATGTGGGCAGCATTTATTTGTGCCTTATTTATGTACAGTATGTTGTGCAGTGAGGGGTGTTAGCATCAGTGTTGACGTACTGCTTCTTCACACACATACCTGCCTCATGGCTTTATTTTTATGCCTGGGACTGATATCATTGTGCCACCTTCCACTGTATCACCAAAGGTGTATGAGCTCCTGTGAAGCTTTGTTCATTCTCTTTTCTGTTTTCAAAAACCTTTTTGCTCTCCTTGAAGCCTGCAGGTCATGCATGAACAGCAATGAGTGTTAATGCGCATATTTATGTTTGTGCAGGTGCTTGTAAAAATGAGTGAGAGTCCTAAAAGCTTGTAATGATGAAGAGCTTTCCTGTCCAGTGCGTATAGTCCTGGGCTACATTTGTCAAGAATGTCATTTTAGTTTTTAAAAATAATCATGACAGTTTAATATTGTGAACAGAACATGAATTTATTAATGCATCGATGTGTAAATAATGTGTTTTGTGTAAATAATTTTTTTTGTGTGTGTGTGTGTGTCTGTGTGATAGAAGTACTCCGCTGCTTCCCTATGCAGCATCACCACAGAGGTTCTCAAGGTCCTGAATGCCACAGAGGAATTAATTGGGGAGGCTGAAGGCAAAGGTCACGACCCCCTCGAATCGTCTAATGTGACGCCACTTTCTTCTGGCTCAGACAACAAAAAACTGGACCACCATCTTACCAAGATGGAAGAGAATGTAAGGCCAAAGTCAAATACACTGAAATGAATCAGTTAAAAGTTCAGTTTAACTGTATCAGTTGGGATAAAGAAATTGTACATGAGGCATAAGTGATGAAGAATACGAATAAACAAACAAATAAACAAAAATAAATAAATGAAGGAATGAATGAATTAATTAATTAATTAATGTTAATTTCAGAACTTATTTTGCCTTTTAAAAACTGAACAGAACAACTGACCAACAGAGTAGGTTTCAGCAGATTTTTGCACACTTATAAAAACTGTGCATGTGACACTCACTCATATCTGGATGAGCCACTTTAAAGATAAGCTGATGCCCTTACTTTTTGAAATAATGTCAATCATAAAATCAAGTATATACTGTAACATGAGTTAATTAAAAACAGTGTAAATTCACAGTTTTATACACATGGACAAAATTGTTGGTACCCTTCCATTAAAGAAAGAAAAAAAAACATTTGCTGAAATAACTTGAAACTGACAAAAGTAATTTAAAAAAGTACTGAAAATTCATTAATAAAAATCAGACAAAGCGTTTAAATTGTGGTTCAACAGAAGCATTTCAAAAAAACAAACTAATGAAACTGGTCTGGACAAAAATAATGGTATACTTAATGTTTTCTTGCACAATCCTTTGAGGCATTCACTGCAAACAAGCGATTTTTGAAAATCTTAATGAGTCTTCTGCACCTCCGACAGGTATTTGGGCCACTCCTTATGAGCAAATTGCTCCAGCTGTCTCAGGTTTGAAGGGTACTTTCTCCAGACTGCATGTTTCAGCTCTTTTCACAGATGTTCAATAGGATTTAGATCAGGACTCATAAAAGGCCACTTTAGAATAGTCTGATGTTTCGTCCTTAGCCATTCTTGTGTTTTTAGCTGTGTGTTTTTTGTCATTGGAGGATGCATGACCTGCGGCGAAAACTACAGTACGCTTTCTGACACTGGGCAGAACGATTCCCTCCAGAATGCCTTGATAGTCTTTCAATTGCTTTCAATAGTGGAGTCCTCCTCTGTCATCTTCCATTAAGTCCAGGATCAAACAATCTTGATGTACCTTGACCTGAAGTTCACCTCTAATCTCTTTGGAAGCTGTTCTGGGCTCTTTGGCAACCATTTGTATTATCCATCTCTTCAATTTGTCCTCAATTTTCCTCTTGTGGCCAAGCCCAGGGAGGTTGGCTACAGTCCTGTGGACCTTAAACTTCTGAATAATATGTGCAACTGTGGTCACAGGGTCATTCTGTGCTTGTCAAGCGTGTTCTTTCAGGCTATGCTGTTGCATTCATGAAAATATATTGGGCCCAATGGCTACTACCCTGATTTCCTATCTACTGTAGGGCCTTTTAATGTAATTTACAGAATTGGCTACAGAGAATTCTTTTTTTTACCTGCCATTTCAATCCCTCTTTTGGTAGACTTCCAACCATTACTCCACCACCCTCAGAACATGCCAGAGTGCTCCTTTTTAGAGGTTAAGATTTTGGATATTCTGATGTGTGTAAGATGCTACACCCCACAAAATTAGAGTTTACTTTTTTTCTGTCCCCCACAAAAGTCACTCTCGAATTTGATAATTTTTTTATTCCCTCGCCAAAAATAGCTTTCATGTTGTCATGTACGATGGGTGGTATTAATATATCAGATTATACACCTGTATATCTGGTTTATTCACTCTCTGAAGAAATGGTACTGTCATGATGCTGGAGATTCCATTCCCCCTGAAAGACAACTATTTCCTATCTTACTCTACCTCAGAATTTATGGCGTTCTATTCAGTTTCTCAGTTCTTGCTGAGAATCCCTTTATCCTTGTGTGTGTCTGTGTGTATGTGCGTGCCCAGGGTGTAACCTGCCTCGTGCCCTAAGTTTCCTGGGAATAGATTCCAGGCCCCTGCAACCCTATATAGAGAGAAATATTGACTTCTCTGAGTGAGTGCGGCAGACTTCTGGTTTCAAAGGAATAGTTAAACATAGTCAACAAAGGGTCTAAGAGAACGTCTATAGCCCTACTAAATTCTGATCAAAAGCTGCTTTCTACAATATCGGCCATGCATCCAGAAAGTGCTCCTTCACATTGTTGGGGAGGATTAGCCAAGTTTAATAGATCCAATCATCTATTTAAGACCAAATTCTGATAATTTGAGAAGACTTCTTATATCCCTATCTCACCTATACGGTTTAACTCAAGGTGAGATGTGGTGTTAGGCACCGTGAGCCGCCACGATTGCCTGCCAACGTTCCGCTGACGTTCCGCGAAGTCCTGCATGGTCCGCAAGCTTCCATGAGGACCGCCAAAGATTTTACATTAAATTTGTTTAATTTTAAATTAAACATTAAACATGTTTGTCTGTAAGGGTCTTTTGCACCAACGCTTTTACAATAAATACGGTCAGAAAATGGCTATTGAGGGTTGTACACATATCACATCTCCTCTTACTCCCATCCTAGATAATCCAGACTTTCTTCCAGGCTACCAAGATGATGGTTTTAAAACATGGTATATGCAGGGGTTACCAAAGTTAGATCTATTTGATGGGTAGACTTTGCTGTTTTTTTAGATGATACAGCAACAATATGGGCTACAAATAGGTGAATTTTTCAGATATTTGCAACTTAAGACATTTTATTATTACTAACACAAAATTAGTCATTTCAAATGATACCTCTGATGTAGAAAGGGCTTTATCTTAATCTTTATATATACGGATCCAAGAAGCATATAAGTGTATTTTATAAATTGTTAATCCCAACCTCCTCTTTTATCTCCCATGCTACTAAGCCAGCTTGGAAAAAAGACCTAGGCCTCTCTATCGACGACACTGTTTGGCAGGAGGTCTGGAACTGGATGAAAAAGGGAGATATCTATGTTATCAAATCTGCAATCTAGACCTTCTAATGATCTACTTGTAAGATCTGGGACCCTTATTTAAAGTTCATTGGCCCTTTGTTATCTTCATCCGTACTGCAAGGTTTTCCTAGTCCACCGTAGAAATACTATTCTTTTTGTCTATTTATTTCTTTACTTATTTATTTGTGTTTTCTTTCTTCTCTTTTTTATTCTCCTGAGCTCATGTATGGGCTGAGTTACTGTTGTGTTTTGTTTTTGTTTAAGAAAAAAATGCAATAAATATATTGTTTAAAAAAAAGCAATGTCTGGTTTTAATTAATTAATTTTTTAATAGTTAATTTCTATTATTTATTTATTATTACTTTTATCAGTTTTAAGTATTTCAATGACCATTGTGGGTTTTCTTTCTTTAACAGAAGGGTACCAACAATTTTGTATACCTGTGTGATTAAGTAATATATCATTTGTAGCAGCTTACAGCATGTGCAAGGGCAGATAAAAAACAGGTTGGGAAAAATGCTTTGGGAAGGGAAACTGAAGGAATGTAAAAATGTTCTTTCTGCAAATCTGTGTCCATTGTCTGAAAACTTGAAAATGATATCTTCTCCATAAGCTCTGAAAGACTCACTTTAATAATTTGTAGCATGGAGCCCCTTTTATTCTCACCCATAAGCTTGTAGAGGGTGGAGAGATGTGATTAAGATGCCAGTTGCCATAATCCTGCCCGCCCTGTAGCCATGTGGTCTCTGTAGGTCCACAGCATTGTGGGTGCTGAAATGAAGCTGTCTCATGAAGGCTTAAATCATCAATTTTTTTCCCAACACACATCACAAATTCCTAGGTGCTGTAAGATGCTTACAGTGCATCTTGAAAAATTTAAATATTGTGAAAAAAAAATCTTTTGGAATTTAATTTAAAAAGTGAACATTTCATATATTCTAGGTTTATCCCATGTAAATCGAAATAATATTTCAAGACTTTTTGCTTGTTTTAAATTTGAGGATTGTGGCTTTTAATATCCAGTATCTCAAAATATTAGAATATTTCCTCAAATTTTGGAATTTTTCCTCAAGATTAATCAAAAAGGATTTACATTACAAAAATTATATTCATTTACACACTCAATACTTTGTTAGGACTCCTTTACTCCATCAGTGCAGCATGACATGACCACCCTGTGGCACTTCTGAGGCATTATTGAAGACCAGGTCTCTTTGATAGCAGGCCTCAACCCGTCTTTCTTGTCAGGTCTTTCAATTTTCAATTTCAATTTATTTATTTGTATAACGCTTTTAGCAATTGTCATTGCCGCAAAGCAGCTTTACACAATCAAAAGAATTATTTAAGTTTGTTTCAGTTGTATCAAAAATATTGAAGCTGGAACCTCTTTATAACAATGTACAGTACCAATGTTGTACCAATAATGTGTGATGTCTGAGCATTTTTTTTATTTATCAATTTCTTTTCTCATGTTTATGAATACATGCTCTCATTTGTTTCATATTTCTAAGACATTTTAAGTGCACTTATGTACTGTAAGTATATTAAATAATTAAAACATATAGATTTTTTTTCTTCTCTCATTGTATAGGAAAAAATATGTATGCCATTTAAATATTTATAATGAGATAAATCTACTTTGAAAGCATCAGTAGTAAAAGGGGTGTTCAAGTCAAAGCAGGACTTTTGATTGTGCAGAATAACCGAACACAGTTATGGGAAGAAAAACTCCCTTTATTTTTTCTATATAACCCCCTCTACACTAATGCACTTATCCCAGAGTTTCACTAGTGCTTGAATACCATCAAGATAGAAAAGTTTCTCAGTACACCAGAGCCATGTTAGGACTGCACATACTGTAGGACTGCACTGATAAATTTCTAAAAGTCCTGGTTTGATTTAAACACACCTTGTATTTACATTTAAAGAGGTCCCTGGTTATAAAATTCATTCTTTCATTCATTCCTGTATTTTAAAAAGATGATGAGGATAAGGATCCCTGAAAATTATTTTAGAGCACTGAACTGAGCACAGATTATAAACCCATGAAAAAAAAGTCATGTTCATTAATGCTCATCATTTACGAGTGAGTGTCTGCATTAAGGTGGCTCTGTGGCAGAGCCTTTGTTGCAGTTCCAATCACAAGCTCTAATGAAATGTATTAGCATAAGACAGCTAATCAGAACAAAGACTTGCTACTGAGCTAGAGAGATTTAGTTTTTAGACCAATTCACTCTCACAGTCTCACCTAAACACCATGAAGTCTAGTGTTTGTTATATATTTTAATAATAGAACTTAACACGTCATGCTTCTTCCTGTTCTTCTCTCACTTGGTTATAATGGATAGGTGGGAATTCTCGGATTGCATTTGGCTCCATTCAGATTTGTGCATCGATCGGCATCTGGCTTATTCATAAGTCGTTCTGGACGACAGGGTCTGGTAAATCTATAAATGTAAATGTCAGTGCTAAGGTTCAAAACAGTGTGACATTTCCGGAACAGTTCAATATCGATGTTACATGTGAACAAGCTCTAGCATTAATGCGTCAAAATGTTGGTCACCCCGTTGTAGGACAGTCGACATGTGAGAAGCCAATGCACATTTTTTCTCTTCGGACGTCTCTCACTTATCAGCATGTCAGAGTGCTGATTATAAATGTGGAAGATATTCTGGGAGTGAAAATGATACCATGTGCTATTTCACTGGTCGAGGATGAAAGCTGATTGGATTAATTAACGAATTAGCTCCAGACAATCTCAAGTTGCAAGCGGGAACAGATGGCATTGTTGTGTCCAACACATCAGACAGGAAAAGCCAAAGAAGTCACAAACTCGACATGGCCTCAAAGTCTACATCTAGAGAACAGCAGCTGTACATGACAAACTGTTCGGTAGCACTGGTGAACAAAATAAAAATTTAAGTTTTCTAAAAACGTAAAATTACATTTTTGGTTAAATCTTCTGTTACATTTTACTTGGTTAAATCAGAATTGTTCTATAACAACAGCACTTCTTATTTATTCAGGTGACCATTTTACAGTAATCTGCAAACATTTAAATGCTTTTGAAAAAAAGCCTTTTATTTTTGATAAATGCATTTTATCACAGATTTCAGCTTGTAGTCAGTGTCTGGCGGTTTCCAAAGCAATGTCCAACTAATTAACAGCCTTTTTTTGATTGAAGTACGTGTGTTTGAGCAGCAAAACATTAAAAATGTTTAGGGCCGTGGTCCTCCAGGGGGCAGTGATAGATCAGGTAGCTGAAGGTCTGAGTTGATGAATAGAGATAACCTACGATTAACTATTTTAGTAAGTAAACTATATTAATTAATATAGTATTAATATTAATCCGGATCCAAGCTGGCCGAGTGACATCCTGAGGTAGAACAAAGGACGCAACGCGAAGCGGTGGCCCCGGGGGGAAACGAGCCGGCATCAGGAACAGGCTGAGAACCCGTGCACACCGCACACCTCTGCCTAGCATCCTACTCGCCAACGTCCAGTCACTGGAGAACAAGCTCGATGACCTC
>JAOVVB010000027.1:8985616-8996352 GCA_028570985.1 Heterobranchus longifilis | reverse complement strand
AAACATTTTGTGTGACAAACATGCAAAAGAATAAGAAATCAGGAAGGGGGCAAATAGTTTTTCACACCACTGTAATGGTTTAGATCAAAGCTTATTTATGTGTTAAAATGGCCCAGTTAAAGTTCAGACCTGGGCTTGAGCTGTTTCGTGAAGAAGAATGGGCAAAGATTTCTCTCTCTAGATGTGCAAAGCTGGTAGAGACGTACCTCAAAAGAATTGCAGCTGTAATTGCAGCAAAAGGTGGTGTTACAAAGTATTCACTAAGAAGGGCTGAATACAAATGTACACCACACATTTCAGATATTCATTTGTAAAAAAAATTTGAAAACCCTTTCCACCCGTTTTCCTTCCACTACACAATTATGTGCCGCTTTTTATTTGTCTGTCACATAAATCCCAATAAAATACATCTACATTTGTGGTTGTAGCTTGACAAAATGTGGAAAAGTTCAAGGGGTATTAATACTTTTGCAATGCACTGTATGTGGACACATTATTTTTTATTATTTATTATTAACATTAACTAAAAATGTCATTCAATATTACTAAACCATATTAAATTAGAATGGCTTGTATTTCAGGTAATGTATTTAAAAGTATGTATTTGTAAATGACAAACTGTGACATGTCTTTCAGTTTCGTTGACCTTGTACAGTTAAACTTTGTTTCTCACAGCTTTATATAGTTCATGTTAGTACTTTATCTGTTTATTATGAAATACATACAGTATACAGTAGCTGTATTATGTATGATGTGAAGTGTATGGGTTTTGTGTGTGTGTTTGCATGCTAACCTTTAAAAATAAATATTTTATGGTCGGTCTACAGTACAAAGATAGAAAAGGAAAAACGTGAGCACGCCAAGCAACATGGCATGATCCGAACGGAGATCACGGGTGCTGAGATTGCAGAGGAAATGGAGAAAGAGAGACGCCTTTTTCAGCTTCAGATGTGTGAGGTGGGTGCAAGAGCCACTAGAACTGCAAACAACCACACAGAATAAAGGCTCAGAATAAAGCAGCATGTATCAGAAAACTATGCATCTGTTGTTCATGGATAATCTTAAGTCTCGATGGATTACAATATTTGGTCTGTTCAGTTCAGGGTCCTCTTCAGACGCAGCTTGAAGCAGTAACAAACCTCCAACTTGTCTGTGAGAATTGAGGCTTTTTTTCCATTTATTTATTTATTGTTGTCATATTTAAAGTATTGACAGGAATGTGTGACAAAGTGCTCACTTCAGTCAGACGAGTGACGTGTGAGGTAAAACACTAAAGGACTAGAATGTGGAATTAATTATTTTAGATAATTTAAAATTTCTGGACTTTGTACTCATTCTCTTTAAAGTCAGAGTCGCAACAGATCAATTGTGAATAAACATAATTGTCAGTCTCCCAACAGATAAATGGCAGATTTTATATGGTCAGAGTTATCCATTAACTCATGAAGTAGATTATCATTATTTTTTATTTGAACTTGACTCAGTATGTTATTATACTGTAGCTTTCTTTAGTTTAGAATTAAGTAATTTTATTATTATTGTATCTGTTGTGGTTTGTTTATTTACATACTGTATGTATTAGGTAAGTTAGTCTTCTTTTCATTCACTCATCTCTCTGCATTAACAAGGTTAGCTACGAGGTAAATGTCCTGCAGACCTAGAAAACTTATTGTTACCCAGACCTCACAGTGTGTTTTCTTGTACACTAACATATTTACTCATTCGATCCCAAGCACAGATGTATAATAGCTCACTTCAGGGGAAACTGCAAGTTTAGCTGGATTTCCCTGCTGTGGAATAAGCAGTAATTAGGATTATGTTTTATTCGTTTGTTTAGGGTTTTTTTTCCTGCAAAACTGTCATGTGTCTATTTTTAGAATAAGTCTGCTGCGAAGAAGCTCCTCCTCAGGCATCTGTACTGGTGCAGAAATGAGGACATTTGATTGCAGTATTACAGTTTTAAAATGGAGGCGTTGCATTTACATTTATCTTTTAATGCATTTTATTGCTTGTTAGGAACACAGGGATTGACACGGACTGATTGGAAGTGACAGCTATGACTAATGCCATGGTAATATTCATTAAGAAGTGATTGGTTGCAACAAATCAAATGGCAGTCTTATTAGTTAAAGTGACATTGCAGCTTCTCTCCCCTTAGGAGCTCACTAAAAATGCAAATTTCTAGGCTTAAGCCTTGCTGTGTGTAAGTGAAAAACATCAGGGAAATCTGTGTAAATTGCTCACAAATGAGGAAGGTGATGAGAAGAAACTGAGAAATTTGTATATATGTGAAATTCCCTTTGATTTTGCAGTACCTGATCAAGGTGAACGAGATTAAGACCAAAAAAGGTGTCGACCTTCTCCAGAACCTGATAAAGTATTATCATGCACAATGCAAGTAAGTTATTTAATTAACTAATTATAAATTGCCCTCGGGAACCAACGCACAAAAACTCACCCAGGTGTCGCATTTGTTGTCAGACAGTGCTCATACTGTCGATTGCTCTATTTATGCTCAGGTAATTCAAATATTACTTGTCACATACACGGCCTTACACAGTGAATATGATATGCAGTGAAACACTTAGCATTCATGAAGAGATGTTGTACGATGCTCCGAGAGTGCTTTTCCACAGGACTGTAAAAAGTCAGTGGCTCCTAACAAAGCGCAGAGCTGAGAAAGGCCAGTATAAGCACTATCTTTGGCCTATCAGCATATCAGCAGAGTCGTGTCCTATTGATTTGAGAGCACTTACCCTGCAGGCCAGGACCTTGTTAAGTCATCATTCCCGCTGCAGATGTGCTGTATACTACCACTGTGTAGCTTTTTAGTCCACAATCGTTCACTTAGCCTTTCACTGAACTCCAAGGTTTCTTACATGCAGACAACTATACAATGACCCAGGCATGTCCAGATGGGTCTTAGCAGCAGTGGGGAATTGTGGGTATTGCGGGTATCTGACTCATCTTTGTCTTTCGATGTGGCAAAAATATGAGTCATCTGCATCAGTAACAGTTAATTAACTACTATTTTTGCTGGAGCAAGTTTCTAAGTGGTGCTATTGAGGAAAATTAATCAGCATCTTCTGACCAATCAGAGTTCAGAATTCAGTAGCCCTGCAGTATAAGTATGTTATTAGAATGTTTTATTTGTTAAAGTGTACACATTAAATTCATGTTATGTAAATTATTTTTAGTTTTTTTCAGGATGGCTTGAAGACAGCTGATAAACTCAAGCAGTACATTGAGAAGCTAGCTACTGATCTTTACAACGTATGTACCTTGCATTGAAACTGGGAACTGTTTTCTTTGTACTATGTTGGAAAAAATAAAGGTTTTATATCGACCGAGTTACAGTTCTATTAAGTTCTATTATATTAGGTTTTTACTTTACCTACCTAAAAAGCAGTTTTGTGTTAAATTAATATTTTCATTAATAACAGTTTGTTTTGGCTAGGTCTCTCTCTTTGTCTGTCTGTCTGTCTCTCTCTCTCTCTCTCTCTCTGTCTGTGTGCCTGCGTGTAACTGTTTTTTTTTTGTTTATAGATAAAGCAAACTCAGGATGAGGAGAAAAAACAGCTCACAGCACTGAGGGATCTTATCAAGTCCTCTTTGCAGTTAGAGCAGAAAGAGGTAAGCAGACAGTCAGATGTACTCCACATTTAAATCTTATGACCAGAAACAGTTGCTGAGAATGATCAAGATGTCTTGGACTTCTTTTAAAGAAGTTAAACAGTAGCGAGGTAAATAAATGCCTAGTAAGATCATAAGATTTAAGCAATTACATCAAGGAATGAGACGTTGGAATGTCTTTCAACCTTGATGGATTTTAATATTTCTGTTCAGGTGTTCTGACGAATGTGAAGCTGATGTTTAACTTCTGAAATCTTTATAGGTACACGTAGATCTATGTATGAGAGTGAGAGAGGGAGTACCCAGTGCTGTACCATGCTGGTAGCCAGTATGAGGTCAACCTTGCTGGCAACCAGTTTTGTGCTCCACTAGTTGCTCAGTAGAAAGTCACTGACTGACACTCTGTTTAGAAATGTAGACATGTTCAGTAGCAGCATGCATTCTAACTTAAACTTGTCAACAATGTTCTCTTTTTTGCTTCTACTGTTTATTTTCAATCTCTCTTTCTAACTTAAACACACACTCATGCACACACACACACACACCACTGTTTTGTTCATATCCTATGCTTTTTACACTTACTGTATGTTTTCCTTACTTGCTGCCTTTTTGGAATGAAGTCTAGAAGAGTAAGTCTATAGCATGCTAAGCATGCCGTGTATGTTGGGTTGTATAGTCAGGCATGTGTATGTAACAGGGTGTAACACTGAGATTTGTGTTTATTAATTTACTTTACACCAAGTTTATATCTATATGTTTATTCTCGGCAGGACTCACAGAGCAAGCAGGGAGGCTACAGTATGCACCAGCTGCAGGGTAACAAAGAGTTTGGCTGTGAGAAGAAAGGATACTTGCTGAAGAAGAGTGATGGGTAGAAAAACACATAACATGCATACATTCCTTTCTTTTAGAAATATTGTAAATCCGTATCTAACCGAATCAGCCGAAAGCTTTTAGCCTTTTAAATGCTGATACTTGAGTCCTGCTGTGTCACAGCCTTGTGTGACTAGGAGTTCAAAAATGCCTGTGCTGTCCCTACTGAGGAGACTTGGACATGGGTTCTCACTATTTATTAGAGACACACTAGCCAATGAGTAGCTAGTGCTTTCCTTAGCATGTGTTCTGCTGTTCTGTAATGTTGCATGAGCAGCACTTTGAAAGATGCAGTGGTGTCTGAGGGAGGCATATGCTTCCAGGTCCACAACCCACTAGTGCTAATTAAAGTATATTAAATTAAACGAACACAAAGCAAACATGCTCTGGGTGTTTGCTTTGTTAAGCTCAAGTTAAAAATAATAAAATCCATTAAAGATACTTCCTGTCAAACAAAAAGGAATAAATAGACCTTACAACATTTTAGGCCCAATCCTAATAAGAGTTTGTTTATGGATACTGCTTGGATTTTTGTTAAATGCTAGAAATGGCTAAAGCTCTGGTTTGAAGACCAAATACAATAAAGTAAACAATAGCTCTGAAATGTACAGTGGCTTTATCATGCAGAGCCAGAACGTGTATGTCCTGTATCAGAATGTAATATTCTGATATTATCATCATCATCATCATCTCAGGCTGTGGCTGATGGCTTGTTATTAAAAGACAGGACATTATATGTGAGGTTGATAACTATTAAAACTGTGAACTATGTGAGTGGTACTAAGAAGTGCGAACTTTTGCAGTTCTTCTTGCTTTTTGTGTCCATCATACAGAGTTCTCCCCTTTTCCAGTTTATTATTGTGAAGCTGTATTGACCGACTGTTTTGGCTAAACTGTTGATTCTTTGGTTTACTAACACTGTCCTCTACACCAAGGTATTTACTGTATAATTTGAATCCTGATCACGATATTTGATCTGAGTTCACAAGACAAGGTATACTTTGGATGGCGTGCCACACACGCACGCACGCACGCGCGCGCACACACGCGCACACACACACGCACACACACGCACTAAAACACCCAATCATCCACTACCAACCTTAAAAGACCAATCAACATATGTTACTGTTGGAGGAAACCATACGGAGCATATAAAGTATTTGGAGGAAGGCCACTAAGCATGGGGAGAGCATGCAAACTCCACACATACAGACTGAAGGTGAGATTCAAACCCACAGCCCTGGAGGTGCAAGGCGACGGGGCTAACCACTAAGCCACTGTGTGACCCAGATCTCATTATTAGTCGGGGCATTCTCAGGGCTTTCCTCTTGCATCGCACCATTTTCAAGTTACAAGGATGAGTTTGGTATCTCTGCTGAACGACTTTCTTTCCATCATTCTTAGAGAGAGAGATTCCGTTTGTTTTTGATTTGATTGGAAAACAAGATGTCACGTCAAAGAGCTCCAAAAAAATCTCTAGTCCTTTGGTAAAAATCACATCCATCAAAGATAAATAACCACTTCAAAATGGCCCTGAAACACTTTAAATAATGTGTAAATATCTAAAATTGGGTTTCTCAAGTGGACGCACAGTAAGGTTGGGCTACTATCTCTCTCTTACCGATTCAAGCTTTTTTTTGCAAACACACCCAGGAGCCTCATACCAAAACAGAGAGCCAGGTCTTCTGCCTTGTTTAAACTTTAAATGGAGAAGATTGGTTAAACTGTTTAGGAGCTATGAAGGTTTGTTTGGGACTGCACACACACACACACACACACATGCGCATGCACACACAGTAAATTGCCGACTCTCAGGGATCCTATGGCCTACAAATAAGTTTTCACTCTTTGACCTAGGAAAAGCAAAAATTTGTGCACGCCTATTCACAATTTTTACAGGAACTGTTTCTAGTTATTATTATTATTATTATTATTATTATTATTGCTGTTATTATTTTGATGTTTAATGAACTCTTAAACAGTATGGGTTGACACTAATAAAATAATCTTAAGAACTTGCCTTGTTGTTGTGATTTGAAAGCTTTGTAATGGAATTTAAAGTGTGTCTCAGACAGATTCTTGTTGCGAACACTAACAGATAAACCAAGGTTAACAGCGTGGCTTTTTCTCCCAGGCTGCGAAAGGTATGGCAAAGGAGGAAATGCTCAGTGAAAGGAGGAATTCTTACCATCTCTCATGCCACGGTGAGTTCTCAGTTCTCAGTTCATCTGCTGACTAATAAAATAAAATGTTGTATTCATATTAGCCAAGATGCATCAATATACTGAATTATTATTATTTTTATACGTATTATTGTTATCATTATTTATGTTGTGGTTAACCAGGATGTTTTTTCATAAACCACAGTAATTGCTGAATTTGTTTTTATTCGTTTTTGTTCACAGTCAAACAGGCAGCCAGTCAAACTGAACCTACTCACATGTCAGGTCAAGCCGAGCACTGAAGACCGCAAGTGTTTTGATCTCATTTCCCGTAAGGACAACCAACACTTCAAATTAATTTTTTTTTATATAACACAAAAACAACAATCTTCAGGTTGACCTAAGTGCTTCACAATGTAAACAAAAAACATAAAAACAAACATTAAAAGAAATAATTACAAATATTTAGAACAGCAAAAGAAACAAGTAAAACTTTGCTGCTCTGTGTTAAAAACCAGGGAGAAAAGATAAGTCTTTAATTTAATTTGAGTGGAAAGATCTGTAACAGATCAGAGCTCAATAGGCATGTAATTCCACAGTTTGGGGGCAGCCACAGCGAATGCCTGATACCCCCAGCATTTTGACTGGGGCAGCTTCAGCATCAGCTGAATGGACGACCTAAGTGGGTGACTTTTGAACCAGTGGAGTTAAATATGCTGGAGCTAAGCCATTGAGAGACTTAAAAACAAATAATAAAATAATAAAAATTTTAATTGTACTCTAAAACTCACTGGAAGCCATTGAAGAGCTTGTAGGACAGGAGTAATATGTGAACATTTTGGAGTATTTGTTAAAAATTGAGCAGTAGTGTTACATTTTGCATTTTCACTTTTAAGAAAGAAAACAAAGCAGAAAAGTTTTAATTACTTTTACCACAGTGATATAGTGCAGATATGATTATACTTCAGACAAAAAGACATTAAAAATAGAAAATTGTTTAAGATGTTCTTTTGAATATATTATATAAGCCTATATTATATCAAACAAATAATAATGTGTTTATACTTTTTTTTTTCCTTTTCTTTTTTTTTTTATGTAGATAATCGCACATATCACTTTCAGGCTGAAGATGAACAGGAGTTTGTAATGTAAGTATATTTACCCTATTCACAGTGTCATGGTTATTATGATTATACTACTTGTCTTTGCTATCTCAGTTAAACACTCTTCTGTATAAATTCTAGGAGCTAGTGCTATAAATTAAAATAAACTGCATAATGCAGTCTAATGAAAACTTATTAAATACATTAGGTGCTTTCCCCATATCAGCTGCATAAGTAACACCGTTTTACTAAAATAATTTTATGTTGATTTGTTAACTTTGTTTCTCAATGAATTTAAAAGTGTAACATTAATGCGGCAGTAGCAGTTAAGATGGTGCATGCTTAGAGATATATATTTATATTTATATTTACATTTTTATTGTGTCTACTAAAGAGGTCTGTGCCGTGAGGAGCTTACATTTAGCCCAGTCACTGAAACCACAGCATCCTTTTACTTAGCTCTCCACCATTTTATTTGTTCTTATTTATAGCCCGTTCCACCTCAATCTCCATTTCTGTCTGTGTCTTCCTTTTCCCACACATGCACTCCAGCTTCGGATCCCTCCCACTGAGGCTGTGTGTTGCTTTATTAGAGGGTCATGCTAAGCTTTTGGATATCTGTTATTACTGGCGCTCCAAATCAACACTTAAACTCACCAAGTCGTCTTTTAAAAGCCAAATGTCTTTTTACTGCTTTTATTTGTACCTGTCATGGGGACTATCACAGAGACAGAGCTTGAAAACCTATTCAGGTTTCAGAGAAACATCCTTTCTTGCTGCAGTTTTTGCTTTTTTGCATGAGCAGATTATATATATATATATATATATATATATATATATATATATACTTTTCAAGATATTTATATGCTGAGAGACACATTTATTTAGCTGCTTATCAAATTAGTAATAATTTTTCTTGGTTAAACTATGGGGGTGTAACACTTATGACATCCATAGAGATTTGTTTTTCTGTCCCTTTCTGTCTGTTTAGTGCTCGGAATAATTATTTTAAACATTTTTTATATATCTGGAAGTGGGCATGGTCTTCAGTAGTTATAACAATGTCAATTAACATAACTTCTGAACCAGGCAGCTCGAAGACTTTTTTTGAAAAGTTTTCTATCTTCTGTCTGATATGACATAAGGAAACGAGCTGACTGTACTAAATAAAGAATATGGTTTTATTTTGGAGCTCAGTGAGCCAGTGCTTAGGTCAAGCTAAAACCCAACAGTGCATCGTCTATTAGTATCATTAATAATGCCACAAGCTGCAAATACTGCAAAACAAAAATGCACACAACTTTACCATGAAAAGACAGAAAAATAATATATGTGCTTCAGACAAGCAATAATTATCATAGAAATGAAAATTTAAATATTGTTTGTAATTGTATATTTGTATTTTATATATTGATTTAGGACACATGAAGTACTCAGTATTTGTGTTTTGTTGCATTCCTTTTAAATTAAGAGTGAGGGAAAAATGGTCTCAGCAGAATCTAAATGAATTTTGCTAAAATTCTTTGAATAGGTTTCATTAGATTTTAAGAAGTTAATGCTGCATCATCTGTACTGTATGAGAAAGCAACTTTCGTGAAGGAAGTGCATCTGACAGTTATTAATCGTGTGTGTCCACCTCTGTGTGAGAATGAGGAGTCTTTGCGGTAAATTTTGCTCTGGAAGTACATAATACAATAAAGCATTTGCATTTGAGAGATTGTGTGGGTGTTATAATGTGTGTCTACCTTTATAGCTGGATCTCAGTGTTAACTAACAGTAAAGAAGAGGCATTAAACATGGCTTTCCGAGGAGAGCAGACAGCGGGAGAAGACGGCCTGGAGGATCTGACTAAAGCCATCATTGACGATGTCCTGCACATACCTGGCAATGAAGTTTGTTGTGACTGTGGTGCTGCAGGTATGTGAGTGTGTGTGCGTGTATATGCAAGTGTGTGTATTCAATTAATTATTATCCTTGTAACATTTTAGCTGGACTCTGATAAAAGTCAGCCATACATTAAGTGCCAATACTAATCTGACTGGTGATTCACTCACATCTGCTACTTTTGTGCGTTCTGAATACATGTTCAGTGAACACTTGCGATTGTGATTTTCCCAGTCATAGGTTTGCCAAAGAGCACATTATTTTATTAAAACCGGATACAGTAATACTATACATGTGTGTATAAAATAAATAAATCAATCATAACATTATATAAAATAACCAATGCTGCATTTAGCTTATGAACTATTAAACATTGGTAAATAAAACTTTTAAAAATATTTTTAAATTATTAACCTTAGATCTGGTAGATTGTTTGCTAGTTTCTAGTTTGCTCTAGTTTCTTGTTTGTTCTTAAAAAAATAATCCACATGAAATTAAAAAAACATGCTGTCCAAACCTCCTGATTAAAATATAACCCCAACCATAAAGCCATGTTGGTCAGAAGCCTGACGAAAAGTTCTCACCAAGTATTTAACAATCTGACGTCAAACACAGGAAATACTGCACATGTGGCTCTTGTTCTTAAAAGCCAAAAACATTGTTTTTCTGTCCACATGTTCTCAATATCTTTACCCTGAATGGAGTTTTTAAAGGTCCATTTTAGTGACTGGTGGGTGAATATGGAGAAAGAAAAAAATATTTTAAAAACGTACATGTGGACAAGGTTTGATTTACGTTCATAATTATTTTTAAGCTATGCTGATATAAAAACCTCAACAACACCCTGTAACCAATTAGATTAAGAGCACGGTGGTATAAACCAGTAAATGCCAGATTGTTTAACTGGCATATTCATGAAAAGCTGAGAGAAAAGCTCTGGACTTTCTCATGCAGCATTACCAAGCCATCACAGTTCATTACTGAAATTTTTTCTTTATTTGTATTTACATTTACATTTACATTTAGGCATTTGGCAGACGCTCTTATCCAGAGCGACTTACAAAAAGTGCTTTAATGT
>JAOVVB010000027.1:8968602-8979359 GCA_028570985.1 Heterobranchus longifilis | reverse complement strand
AGGCCTCAGTTGTGACTGCGTTGTGCTACGGGTTTTAGTGTTTTTACCGGACATTGTAACCACCTTTAGAGACAAATGTACAAATAAAACTGTTAACGGGGAAGAATGACAGTAAAATTAAAACTGGAAAGCGCAATTTAATAACAATTTTAACAATAATCCTCCGGAGCCTCCCAAAACACGTCCTACTCCATCACGAGCTCAACAGCGCTCCCCTTAACAGTGTAGTGTTAAAGATTTTGACACAAGTTCTATTTAAATAATTGCAAATCTGCTCAATGTATTTGTTTAATATGCTTTAAATTGTGCAACATGTATGTCATAACTAAAATAAGATTAAACACTTAATTACGTAGCATTCTATGGGCACATTTATATTGATATATATGTAGACATTACGTGACAATTTGAGAGTGCTGCAGTTATTGTTCTTGTTCTATCTGTACTGTATTTATTTAAATCTCTGAAATGAATGTTTTGTAGGAGTGTGGCGAGACAGCGCTGCACTATGCCGTGAGGACCGCTGACCACACGTCACTGCACCTTGTCGACTTTTTGGTTCAAAACAGGTGAAGGAACACCAGCATGTAGTTGCCAAAATATTTAAGAGGGAAAATTGAGTTTTTATTTAATAATTTAATAATTAGCTTGATTAATTAAATGATAGGTCTTTTGCATTTTAGAATTAAATATCCATTTCTTAACTCTGTCTTTTATTTATAAGTTTTAAAATTGATGCACATTTATAATCACCATGCAAATGTAAATTATAAGAATTTTAAACAGCATAGTGATAAAGAATATTTTCTTCGTTTACTCTTCAAATCTGTCAGTGTAATTTCTGTATGTTGACCCAAGGTCATTTTAGTTAACCTTTGGATTTGTATACTGTATGCTTAGGCACTTCTAGTACTGATCTACAGTTCAGGTTGAGATTTATTTTTGCCTTAGATAATTCATACAAGTACATACTTTGGCTGCTGCACATATCTTGCATTATTTCAAATAAGCTTTTGTGCAGTTGGTGCAGTACGAACATTAACAGTGGGGGCAAGATAGCACAGTTTTCTTCACAGGCTCAACAAACCACAGCTGTGTCTTTAGTTATTCATCCAACATATGTTTCCAGCATTATATCAACATTTCAGCAGCATAGCTTAGTGATCTTTTCAATGCCGCTTCCACAAATATTAAACCTCATAAAGCTAAATCACTCTAATGTTGTTTGTTATTGTTTTCTTGTTCTGCATTATAAAATAGCCAATGACAATAATATATTTGCAAATGATCTTGAATGATTTGTGTGTGTGTGTTCAGTGGAAATTTGGACAAACAGACTGAGAGGGGAAACACAGCCCTGCACTACTGCTGCATCTATGAAAAACATGAATGCCTCAAATTACTCCTGAGAGGAAAACCTGCTACTGATATCAGTGAGACAGACAGACAGACACATATACACATACACAGACATGCACTTAGTAGTTATTTTGAAATTTAGGTTGAAAGAAGAAAAGAAATGTAATAGTCTTTTATTTTCTACCACACATTGTCTTTTTTTTTTTTTTTTTGTAATTTTTTTTTTAGTCCACACATTGACAATCTTTTAATGAACAAGTGTCCTTCTATGAAAAGCTGTATTTTAGTCATTGGAGGATGTACAACACAGTGCTAATAGAAACTTTTCAAACCCTTTCATCTTTTCCACATTTTGCTATGTTTCATACTCATCATAAAATTTATTCAAATTATTTCATAGACAATGATCCACAAATTTCATTATTCCACACAGGGTACTCCAAATGATCAAGTAAAACAGGTGTTTGTAGTTTTTGTTGTTATTTAAAATAAATGTAAAAATAAATAAAGACTGAGCTATCCCATATTCAGCCCCTTAGTTATGACAATTGTAATTGAGCTCTGTTGTATCCTACTCTTATCAGTGGTCTTTGAGATGCTTCTACAACATCCCCCTGTGTCTAACTGAATTCATTGGTCATAATTAGATGGCATGCACCTGTCTGTAAGGCCTCACAGTAGGTGCCGTATGTCAGAGTGAAAACAAAGCCACAACGTTGAGAGAATTATCTGTAGACCTGCAAGAGAAAATTGTGTCCAGATCTGAAGATTGTCTCCCCAATCTGAAGAAGAATATAAGAAAAATTCTGCAGCGTTGAAGACCACTGTAGCCTTCATCGTTCTCAAATGGGAGTGATTTAAAAGGACCAACAGTCTTTCCAGATCTGGTCTCCCAGCCAGACTGAGTAATTGAGGCCAGGGTCAGAGAGGTAACCAAGAATCCAAAGGTCTCCATAAATAAGATTTAGAGTTCCCTCGTGGAGATGGGAGAGCCTTATAGAAGGAGAATCGTCAGTGCTGCACTCCTACAATCAGGCCTCTCTGGAAAAGTGACCAGACAGAAGCCATTCCTTACTAAAAGTCACATGATGGCCCACTTTGAGTTTGGCAAAAATTCCCTGAAGGACTCTCGGACCATGAGAAACAAAATCCTCTGGTCTGATGTCATGAAGTTTGAACTATTTGGAACCAGGAAATCCGCACTGTGCATCACCTTATTAAAATCATCCCAGCACCGTCATGCTTTGTGGATGATTTCTGCAACCTAATTCAGAATAGAGGGGGAAAATGGATGCGGAGCGATCCTGCAGTAAGTGAAAACCTTTCCCAGAGTGCTCAGGATGTCAGGTTGTGGTGACGGTTTGGTTTACATTTTAACAAAACAACAGAAAGAAAGCACAGCAGTGGCTTCAGAACAACTCTGTGAATGTCTTGGAGAGGCCCAGCTAGAGTCTGGACCTGACCCAATTAGAGCATCTCTGGAGAGTGGCTGTGCACTGGACATCCAACCTGGTGACGTGTGAACGATCCTTAAAAGAAGAATCCAAAAGAAAAGTGTGCCGATCTTGTAGCATGGTTCACAAGCAGACATGAGGCTGCCATTGCTGCCAAGTGTTTTTGGCAAGTACTAATTCATAGGTCTGAATGATGTCATATGAATACTTCTGTAAATTGGGTATTTCATTCTTTATTTTTTTATGAATTAACAAAACGCACACCTTGCCATTGAGGAGTATTGCAAAGAATTTTTTTTTTTTTTAAGATGACTGAAAAATAACAATGTTGAAAACTTGAAATGGAAAACTGTCTATGAATTAACCCACTGTCTGCCTCTGTTTTTTATAGCCAATCACAATGGAGAAACAGCACTGGATGTGGCCAGGAGGCTGAGGATTGACCAGTCTGCAGAGGCAGTAAGTGAATAGTGTTGTTATAATTGTTGTAAATTCAAGAATTTGGAATATAATGAGAATACCTGCCAGTTTTTGTGCCTTGCTAACATTGATGGACTAAATGTTTTATCTGAAGCCCCCATGCAGTACAGAATTTTATGAAGACTTACTCACTCACTCATCTTCTATACCGCTTTATACTGTATTTAGGGTCGCGGGGACCTGGAGACTATCCCAGGAGACTTGGGGCCCGAGGCAGGGTACACCCTGGACAGGGTGCCAATCCATCGCAGGGTTCATGAAGACTATAGAAATAAAATAATTTAAATATATTTAATTACTTGTCAGAACTGTGTAATCCTAGTGAATAACATTACTGACAATTTATATAAAATAAAGTGCTATAATAAGAAGCTAATGATGAAAAATTTAGGTTCTTTATTGGATTTATTTAATAAAAAAAAAAGCAGAACTTAAAGAATAAAGCCTATTTATTCCACTAGATGGCAGCAGAGAATTAGAAAGAAAAATAAATGATGCCTGCTTTTTTTTTTTTTCTGCTTTAGTTGATTCAAGCTGCAGAGGGGAAGTTTAATCCAAAGGTTCATGTTGAGTATGAATGGAATCTTAGGATGGAGGAAATGGATGAGAGTGATGATGATCTTGATGACAGGGTGAGATATTTCACACTCCATTTGTTCCAATAATTTTCTGTCATTTGAAAGTAGAAATTTCCAGTCTAAAACTGATCACAATCATATGCACATTCTTTTGCCTCACCTCTTTTCTTCCTCAGCCAAGCCCGATTAAAAAGGACCGGAGACCACAGAGTTTCTGTCACTCATCCAGCCTGTCTCCTCATGATAAGCTCTCACTTCCGTCTTTCCCTCTCCAGCGTGATAAATCACGCCTCTCCTACGGCATGTTCACCAATCAGATTTATAGCGTTTCTACTGACTGTCCCTCATCTCCTGTCAGTGATGCACCACCTTTACCACCCAGGAATGCAGGAAAAGGTAAAACAGACTTCACTTAAATTATGTAAAAGGAAGCAAACAATTTGCTTGGATCTTTAGGCTGCCTATTTTTTTCATTTTGCACAGGCTTACAAATAATTGGACAATTGACAGATAGCAGATTTATGGGTGTGCTTTTTCTTTTATGTTTTTTTGATAAATTAAGGAGATAAAAGGTATCAGGTTTATCCATCCATTCATCTATCCAATCATCCGTCCATTTATTTTCTACCAGTTATCTGGGTTCAGGTCAACAGTTTGAGCAGAGATCCCCAGACCTCCCTCTCTCCAGTAACCTCGATAACCAAGAGATAGCTTCATAAAAGTGAATACTGAGGGCAGATTTTAAAATGCCTGCCCAGTTTTGGAAAAAAATTCTCTGGATACAAGAAACAAAGATTTACCTGAGAACTCATTATCCAAAGTTATAGGATTGGCATGTATGACTCAGTGGAACTGGTTTGCTGCTATTTATGGATGTCTTTGGTTGCTGATAGGAGTAGCAGGTGGTGTAAAGAGACAAAATGTTGAAAATCATCACTATCCAAATGCTTATGGACCTAACTGTAGATGCCATTCTTATTTGAATGAGTTAATTTAGTTATTATTAATGTAGTTACTATAATTAAGGTATAATATGAAGGGAATGGATTTCAGAAAAGTGTCATAAATGTTTTGGGTGAACTATAAATAAAACTTTGTGAAAATTCGCGCACACTCGGGAGTATATAGGGGGATGGTCACTAATACTAAGTTGCTTGTATAAACATTTTGTTGAATGATTTATTAGTAAATTAATTCCTCTTCAGCTTGATAAATAAGGCCCTTAGTATGAGAAGTAAAACAAAACAAAAAAAAACTCTACGTCAGTGACTCCAGTTTAATAAAAAAATAATGATTGCGGCTTCTATAGCAGATCCTCTGTTGTAGACAGTTACAGGCATTTGTGTTAATTATATAACTCAAGGTTCATCATTTTAGAAAGTAAAATGACAGGGAAGTCATCTAATCACAGATGATGGCACTAGTCTCCTCCTGTGGTAATGTGAAGAACTACTAGGAAACAAAGATAACCACTTCACTTTGGCTATGTTCACATTACTCTAATGTGATATAAATCTGATTTGTAAGGCTGTCTTAATGCGCACATCTGAGTTTTTTTCAGATTGGATCTGAGTAACTTTGTATGTTCCTAGATCGGATGTACACCCATCAGCCGTAACATTAACATTGATTATCAGTTATACACTGTAAACTGGTGACAGGACCATGGGCATCCAAGGCTCATTTATGTCTGGGAAGGAAAAGATAGCTTGCAGAATTTACAGAAAAGCTAATCTAGCACAACTTGTTAAGAAGTCAATGCTGGTTATGATAGAAAGGTATCAGAGCAGTTAGCTACAGTAGCTGTGTATGGGGCTTAGCAGGCAAAGAGTTCAATGTTTACGAGCATATTATGCTAAAATCAAATCTGTTGTTTGAAATAAATTAATGGTCACACAATATTCCAGAGTTTAATGCCTTCATGTAACGCCTGGTTTCTGTTGATGTTCCCATAGCTGCCTGTTGTCCAGAAGTAGTCTGTGATAAAGAACTCTATTAGGATGTGGTCACAGGAAGCAGAGAAAGCTCTGCAGGTCTGTTGTGAGCTATAGACTATGAGGTATTGTGTGAGCCAGCTGGAGTAGACATTAACAGCATGACAGACTACATCACAGCCTATATTCTGTACAGCCTGTTCCAGTCATGAGGGTATGCTGTTTTCCCAAAAATAAGCCCTGGATTACCAAAGATCTAAAGAGACTGGTAAACAAGAAGAAATCAAGGCCTTCGAGGGAAAAAAAAAAATAGATAGGCAGAGTGCAGAAGGGGTTGAAGATACATATCCTCATCTCATCACATCTTCACATCACCCAACACGTCCACTTCTATCTCCCTCCCACTCTTTCAACACAATCCTCTACCTTTCCCCATCTCCTATATTTCAAGATTGCTTTTGATTATATTTTTTTACTGTATATACTATATAATGCTGAAATGTGATTGTCCCTCTGGAATTATTAAAAAAATATCCATCCATCCATCCATCCATCCAAAAAACATAAACCCAGTTCTCACTTTCATGACTTTTGCTACAGATTCACGAAACATGGGTCTTAAATAGGTGAACAGTAAGAATGTGTCTCTCATGTTAAAATCTGTACCATCTGCAAGTAAAAATCCACAAGTTAATGAACAGTTGGAATAATGATTTTAAGTGGGAGCATTTCATGTTTATGTATAGGCACAATGACCTCACATCTCCAGGATGAAGGGTGGGGGGGGGGTTGTATATGACAGATGAGATCTATACAACGTGGAGCATCTCTGGAAATTCACAGTGGTCAAAATACTGTGAAGTACTGAAGTGGTCATATTATCTTCAAAGCAAGTATGAAAGCTTCTGTCTTTAGTAGCTTCGTATGTAAGATCACAGAGATGCTTGACTTTAGGTTTAGTATTTTCCATAATACCATATTGTGTCTATACATTTATGAATACAGAAAAGACAAGTTTTCCCTCTCAAGAAAATAGTAGCTTTATATACGAGAAACAAGCACAGAGTGAGAGAAAAAGAGGGCTGGAAGTGGGAGGAGATGAGCGACAGTGAGACTGGAGAAAAGACAAGAAAATGGAGAGATTCAGTCAGAAAGAACGTTGCTTATTATACACATTTGTTTTTGATTGAAGTGAAAATATATATAGTTAATCCAGGGAGGAGAAAAGCCTTTTTTTCTTTTCAAAAAAAGCAATGTCATGTTAAAGACTTAAAAATGCTGTATATAAAAGAGTGTTAAAAAAATCTGGTGCAGATATGTTTTGCTATCACTTATTGTGGAGCACAACATTTGCTTTTTTTATATCGCAAATCCCTCTTTTTCTTTGGTTCCTTTATTTTTCTTTTTTCTTTGATATAATATTCATGCTTTTATTAATGACTTCTATGAAAATTCCATCTCTCTCTTTCTCTTTTGCAGCTCCTTCTCTGGCATTCCTTGGTTCTCATTCACACTATGCTACCCTGACTAGCTCTCGGCCGTATATCAGTGACTATGCTCTTGCTCTTTTTTTATCCTGATATAACCCGATTCTGAATATCTAGTGACATAAGTTTGAGTTTAACCCACTAAAACTGCACTGTGATTGAAAACAAAGCAGCTGTAGTTTACATTTACAGTGACGAGAAATAAGTATTCAGGAATTTATGTACTATTCGCCTAGTGCATATATTCATTTCAAATTTACATCATATAATATCTTTAACTTTGTACTTATGAACAAACAATATGTATTAATAAACATGTTTAAATCAGTGGGGATAGGGGAAAAGTGTTCAGGGACATAAATAGCTTTTATTTATTTTTATTTTTTTTAGTATTGTGGTAAAATTTTGGCCCATACCTTTTGGTAAATCATTTTCATCTCAACAAGGGTACAAGGGTCGCTCTGATAAACTTGCACTCACAAAATCCTTCATAGCTCTTTAATTGAATTCAGGGCATTGGCTGAGCGATACAAGGCCTTCCTCAGTTATTTTGGCTGAATGATTGGAATTGTCTTGTTTAAATGTCCATGTTATTCCAAGATTAAATTTCTTGGTCGATAAGATTAAATTGTCTTCTAATGGAGATGATTGTGGAGCAGTTCGTTGCTTATTGTTTTCTGTGTAACTGTGATTCCTCAGGTGCTGAGCCTCCTTAAACTGCTCTAAGTTCCTTATCATTAGTCTGAGAGCATCTTTCCTAAGAGTTTTTGGCAAACTCTAATTTTGTCTTGCTTTTAGTGGCTTATTAATTGTTTACCTATCTTGTAGTAAGCCTTCTTTTTTTTCTTTCTTTTTTTTTGAAGAAAATTGAAAGCTTATATTGATTTTTGACAGATCATAAGTTGTTCATCAGGAACTTTATGATCTAGGTTTCTATTCATTGGTTTTATATGTTTATAAATACATGTGCGTATTTATTTTGTTCATATTCACAAGTACAAAGTCAAAAAAACAACATGCAAAAAGTTTCCAACTACTTATATCTCCTCACTCTCTGTTGACTGACCATTTTCATTGTTTGATACTTACATGCTGACAGTAAGAATGACCTGAAATTAGCCATTTTGTATATTTGAACTGCATGGTCAGAGGCTGCATGAATGTTTCATCACAGCTTTGCCTGAGCTGTTCCTGATCTTTTCTTGATGATCTTAGACTGAGCTTTTGATTGGCTGCTATACAACAGAAATTATCCTACTGTTTGCTGTAATGTAATGGCTAATGTACTGTACCTTGATAAATATTGGTTTTAGTTTTTAGAAAAAAAAACATTTCTGTCTAAATGGTCCGTGCTATTTTTGTTTTGTAGTGAAGTTTTGTCCAATGTTTTCTTCCTTCATCTAAAAACGTGTTTGTAAGCACCACCTTTTATGTTATTTATTTGTTTAGCTACACTGCCTTTCCAAAAAGACACGTTCTGATGTATTATTGGAACACCTTTAGAATTAAAGTAATGGGATTATTTTAACAACCATGTGCAATGTCTTACTGATTTCCATCCACACATTTTTGAAAGAGATCTTGTTAATGACTGGGGAGACTAATCTCTCCATAAAGTTGTGGAGAAGAATTTCAATAGAGTTACATTAAGGTCATGATCCCAGATCCACTCTTTTACAAATTGAGCCTGATGAATCTTTGTATTGTTGTCCTGGAATATGGTTTTGACCTTTCTAAAACACAGTAATATCTTTTCCATAATGGGATATGGATTCTTACATGGTTACCTTACCGCACCAGTAAGGGTTAAAAGAATTGTTGCCAGCTAAACAATATTAAGCACTGTAGTAAATTTCCACTCACAAGCTCTGGTTTTTGCTTATTTAAATCAGTGACTGTATTTTGGCCATGCAGTGTAGAATCAGCACTTATTTTATTTTGGGTCATGTTTACAGTAGGTAAAACAGTGGATAATGGCAAGTGCTTAATTTAATTAACTTTATTTAAATAGCACATTTATACACATGATTTATCAGTGCACATTTTTACAAAATGCCTTTACAGATATATACATTTACGAAATATGAAGTGTAAATATTACATTAACCCCTCATTAGAAAAAAAAATTCCTGAGGTGACAAGAGGGTGAATGTTTGAGAGGAACTGACCTCAAAACCTTCTATACCTGAGTGACACTAAAAAGTGCATTTGTGAGTTATTCTTTTCTTTAACTATTTACTGTCAAGTCAAGAAATGCTAAGCATTTTTAAAGGAACTTGGGTTTGAGCAGTTTTAACTTCTCTTGTATTTATTTTAAATCTCTTGCATCAAACTTAAATATTTAGTGAGTAAGACTATAAAGTAACTACTGTATATACTGTAGATATAATGAACAGCCAGCCAGCTAGACAGATTAGAGAGCTTTATTAATCCCAAAAGGAAATTGTAACACTACAGCAGCCAGTTCACCACTATACAACATACTGTACAACCAACAAGGTGAAGGAGAATATTAAGGCCAGGTTAAAATTAATTATTCACAAGAAAAATGGGTAAAGCAATGTTCTAAAGAAAGATCCTTTCAAAACACTCGGTTCTATCTGACTTTGTCATACAGTTGTTATGCATAGAGTAGTAACTCATATTTGCACTAATTTCCTTTTAATACAGTTTTATCTTAAAGTTTCATCAATCCAGGTATATGTAACTGATAAATAATGACCTCCTCGTTGAAAAAATCAGCAATTATGCTTTGTTAAATAACAATGCTTTGATCTTTCTATTACTACCCATATACAACCCCTGGCCAATATGTCACCCCTCTCAGAAGATGTTCATTCTAATGTTTAATTGTGTAGAAAAAAAAACAAGCACATACATGCCATAAAACTATTTTCACTCAACAATCCAAACTTCTGGCTCTATAAAACACTTTAAAAAAACAAAACAAAGAAAGATTACAACAGTTGTCATTGACTATAGTTAAGATCAAACAGAGGAAAAAAAATATGGAATCACACAAATCTGAGAAAAATGATATGGAATCACCATGCACTTTGCATTTCTAAAACAAACACCTGTATCTGATTATAACTGCTAATTAGTCTGCAGTTAAAAAAGAGTGCTTGCACACATTAGTGATGTGTTGAACCTAGATGATTGACATAACTCGTGGCTCCAACACGAGAGATGTCAGTTGAAACAAAGGAGAGGATTATCAAACTTCTTGAAGAAGGTAAATCTTCAAGGAATGTTGCAAAAGATGTTGGTTGTTCCCAGTCAGCTATGTCTAAAATCTGGACCAAGTACAAATCAAATGGAAAGGTTGTAAAAGGGAAGCGTACTGGTAGACTAAGAAAGACATCAAAGCGCCAAGACAGAAAACTTGAAGCAATATGCCTTGAAAACAGAAAATGCACAACAAAACAAATGAGGAACAAATGGGCAGAAAGTGGAGTCAATGTC
>JAOVVB010000027.1:8958430-8968502 GCA_028570985.1 Heterobranchus longifilis | reverse complement strand
CGTGTATGAATCAAAATGATAAGATTGTCCCTGGTGAGCAAGCCGAGGGCGACAGTGGCAAGGAAAAACTCACTGAGATGGTAACAGGAAGGAACCTTGAGAGGAACCGGACTCAACAGGGAACCCATCCTCATTTGGGTGAAGCGGATAGCGTCCAACATCCACGATGCTGCTAGTATATGTAAAAGACCTGGCTCATTGACAAGCCTTCATCAAGTCTAAGTGGGGTGTGTTAAAGGGTTAGGAGTTGACTGGGACCCTGTGCGGCGCATGCGCTGTCCGAAAGCACGCTTGGGAGACACTGCCCTAAATAACGGGACGGATCAGGTGTGGCTGGTGTTCGCGTGTGAGCCACAGGGGGTAGTAAAACCCTCGTCTGTCGCAGTGCTATGAACGCTAGTAGCAGGAAACATGAGGAGATATTCGGCACGAGACCTTATTTACTGTAAACACTTATAGTCAGTGTGTGTGATAAGGGGAGAGAAAGGGGGAGTTTTTTTTTATTTATTTTTTTATCGTCGTGCTTGTTTAACGCCGCGACGCTTTTGAACCTGTTCGAGGACGAACAGCGCGGTGACGTTTCACCAACCCGGAAATAGCAGTTAGACAGCGCGCGCGCGCTCGCGAGAGAGAGAGAGAGAGAGCGCGAGAGAAGTAAATCACACTCTTCCCGGGAGTTAGGCGTCGGAACAGGGCTTCTGAAGGTTTCTACCGCATTTACACGATAAAGGTATGTTTCATTTTCATGTTCGTTGTTTTACTCTGGTTCTCTGTGTTGTGTTTTGTGGATGAACAGAGGGAAGAGTTGATAAGGCGAGGCAGCTCCAGTGAATGAAGCAGCGTGTGAATGAGGTCGGTCCCGCTGATTGATAAGGCATGGGGAACTTGTGAACAACCCTGCGGGTAACCTGTGGGCTTTTTACAGATCTGCTCTGGTGCACATCGACACTAGAAGTGCTTTCTACCCCGAACGCTCATATAAGGTTATTTTGTCCTGAACAGTGTACATAACGGTAACTAGAGGAAACACTGTTACTGTTGCGAGGTTTGAGTTTAAACTTACTGTAGGATCAGACGGTCCAGATCATGTCAGGCAGGATAGGAAGTAAAACTGCTTTTATTGTAAGACATCATGCAATGTACCAATAGGGACTCCTGATTTTTTATTTTTTTTGCAAAGGATCCGTTATTGAGATTTAAAAATACAGTAATAATAATAATAATAATAATAAAGATCTTTAGAACTCCTCACTTTTTTTTTTTCTTTTTTTTTTTTTACATTGTGCTTTTCAAGAGAGCTAAATATGAACCTAGGAAATATAGTGAATCATAATATAACACGATGGTTGATTAAGATTGCTTCTATGATATAAGATTTTTTTTCTATGATATAAGATTTGTTTTTACTTCCTTTCGTGAAATGCATTCATTAAATGAATGATCACTGTATGAGTAAAAACACAATTCCCTTTACATCAATCGGAAATCAGAAATTATATTCGGCCGTCATTTCGGGAATTATTATTATTATTATTTTTTTTTAAATTACATTTTTAGAAACTAAATAAACAGTTCAGAATTGACGGTCGCTGTATTAGTTCGATCCTCACCGCCACGTTATTTGCTGAGCCGTCTTCCCCTTTTATGGTATGGTAAGGTAAGGCTTTGAAAGTGGAAGCTGAAAGCATACAGGAAGTCCTTGTGCTAGTGGTTATGAGATGTTATGTGTCAGCATGTGTGTGCAGCATAGCCAAATCGACTACTGCTCCCAGCATGGCCATTTGTTCTGTAAGGCATCCCATCTGTGCGAGTGGGAGGATGCTGAATGCTTGCATTTCATTCCTGCTACATCAGGTGGCATCATAGAAACCCTGGGCATCACGCCATGGTACGAGGCTTCGTTGCACCATCATGCCATAGTGCAAGGCTACTGTGGGGTGGAATGATCATGTCTGCTGTTTCACCTTCTGTAGACTAGCATGTTTTGACAGTCTTTCAGTATGTAGGTTTTTGCCATCGCTGTTAATATTAATGATGACCATATTGAAATAGAAGCCACATGTTAGGACAGAACCACTGAAGTAACCATGAAATAGTGGATCTTTGGATCAATAAGTAGAATTTCTAGTGCTTTTAGTGTTCTTTCTTTTAAGAAAAAACATTTTAACACAGAGCTGAGAGTCTAAGGATGTTGCTCAACATTCATGTTCATTGAACTCACAATATCCTGCTGATAAAAAGTAAAAGATTACTTTCTTTTGTTTAATTTTTTTTTTAATGTATCCTGTGTGATTTCCACTGACAAGAATTTTAGTATTTCTTAATACTGACAAAAGCATTGAAATCCCTTAAAATCAACTCACTTATATTATTAGCTAAAGTAGGAGTACTGTAATTGAATAACACAGAATAAACATGCATACAAATTTTTACCCATTCACTGCACAAGTGCGGAAACGTTAAATTCAAGTTTGTGTAGGATTTAGGATAATTTAACTAGCTAATTTGGCTAGCTATCTAGATTTAATTTATCATCACCACCAGGAATAATAGATCATTTAGTGCTTGCCTGACAAGTGTTTTAAAATGTCTAAGAAGTGGTATTTAGCATAATCAAACCCCACGGTTTTGATATACAGTAGCGTGTTGTGTTTGCACCCTTGGCAAAATGGCAAGACACCTTTGGATAACATGTTGGCTCTGAGTTGAGGGGTTCTATTGCAGCACATGTAAAAGATGTTATTTGATTCTGGAGACAACTTTATTTTTGGCAGCCTTTGATTCAACCCAAGTCACCAGTGTTGGTGCACTGCAAATGAACCCTGAGTTGCTCCTGACGACAGAAGTTCAAAGCAGGATTAGTAGAGCTCATTGTGGCTGTGATGTCAAATACTCTAATGAACACTGCCCGGCCACAAAAAAGTCACACACACTTGTATATCATTCGACTGCCTTTTGCTTTGAAAGGCATTATTTCGATAAGCCTATGCAATGTCACACCTTTTATTTCCATCCAGTCGCAATCATTTTTCTCCAAAATCTTGTATTGATGATGGGAGAATTGGATTGTTGTGTAAAGCCTAGACCTGACCAACAGAAGCAACCGCAGATCATAACACTGCCCCAACAGTGGTAGTCAGTTGTAGTGGTACTGTAGAAACTAGAAATTATGGGTGCATCACTTAAACTGCCTCTCTGCCTCTTACCCATTACTGTAAATCTGGACTCATCCGATCACATGACCTTTTCCCAATGATCCACAGTCCATTCTTTATGCTTCTTTGCAAATTAAAACCTTTTTTTCTTCTTCAAATAGCCTCACTAATAATTGGTATTCATAAAGCTACACAGCTGTTTAGTCCCGATCCCTTGAAATCCCTTCTTACTTTCATTATTAAACATATTGTAGCTATGAGTTCTACTATTGCTTTTTCAGGATGTTTCTTCGCATGCCACCTTTCTTCCTCAAAGATGATGGTTCAGTACTATCCTTCCGGGTTTTAACAATGTGTTCAGTTCCTAACCCAATTGTAGTAGTCTTAGCACTAAAGATGTTCTCCTTAGTTGTTTTCTTCTCTTGATTTAGGCCAATCATTTGACACTTCTGAAACAAAGAGTAACATCTTTGCCACAACCACAGGATATGTCTTCTGCTTTGGTTGTTTAAAAAATGAGAAACTGCTCACTGCATCAGTTAGGGTTAAATAACTTGTTGCCAGCTGAAACACACTAATGACTGAAGTAATTATCCACCTATTTGCTTTTTTGTTCAGTCATACATACAATATATACACATACATACATTATAGATAAATTTGTGTGTGTGTGACTCCTGCTGTAACTAGACAGCCTCAGTTAAACAGCATGATCTTGTCCTAATCTTTGTCTCAAAACCATACTAGAATTTTTCAGTTCCTCAGATATTTGGACCAAAATAAAATCAGTACACAGAATATATTATGTCTAATAAAAACAAAAAAAATGGGATTAGAAAATTATACTGGAGCTTCTGCTTACTTTGTGATCTAGTCATTCAATTAATAGTGGTGGAAATTTATCAAGGGACACCTGATACAATATTATCACGATACCCAGGTCCCGATTTAAGTTGTATTGCGATTCTGTTCATGTCACAGTATTATAAATATTCGGATTAAAAATTTTACCATCTCAAATGAAAAAAATAGATTAATGGAAAATCATTTAAAACAAAAAACAATCAAGTCAGTTGTGGCATCTGGAATTTGTAGAGAGACTGTTGATAATTTAAGTATTTGTTAATTTTTAATTGATACATTTTTGAGTTATAAATTTTGGCAAACATTTTTTTAATAAAATTATTTGTCCCAAGTATTTGCTGTTAGCCTAGATAAATATGTTTGAATACACCATGGTATATTTAATAGTCACCTATTGCAGTGTATGTCTATCAGTGTGATGTGTGTGTGTGTATATATATATATATATATATATATAGTGTGTGTCTGTGTGTGTGTGTGTGTGTATTTGATCCAATCATGCAGCCCTGGATGAGAGGAGGCTTTACACGATCACTGAATAAATGCAGTATGCTTTCCTAAACATTTAGGCCTGTCGTTTCTCTCATTTCTTTATATTTTCCATAGAATATTGGCAGTTCTGTTTTTGTTTAGATCTAAAATTTGTAGTCATTTATTTTCTGTCATTTGTTTTTTGGAACGTGAACTGATAGGTGTGAAATTATAGTATGTTTTGTGACAAAGACTTATCTAGACATCTCTATAAATATTTTATGGATACCGATTTCATGAGACAATGGAAACACTGCGGTGCAGTGTGTAGTGTTGTGACCTCACAGTTCCAGGGTCCATGGTCTAGTGCTAAGCTTAGGTTACTGGCTGTGTGGAGTTTCACATGTACATGTTATGTTTGTTTCAGTTTCCTCCCATTGTCTGAAAACATACTAATAGGCAAGTTAAATGGAATTTATTTGTGAGTGTTGGACTGGTGTCCCATCCGGGGTGAATCTGCCCTTCTTATCATTCGTGTTGCCATATTTATGATTGAAAGATTTGACAGTTACTGACTGTTATTATTTGTATTATTTACAGTATATTTATTTACATTACAGTTGCTATTTAAAAAATATATAATTTTACTCTCCTCCCTAGAGTTACACCCTGACTGCCAAAGCAGATGGTTAACAATCAAGCCAAACGCATTGGATGCCAACAGAAGAGTTCATTCTCTATAATGAGTGCTTTATATCTGGGTTAGGTGTCTGGCTAGTTAAATTGGCTGTGTATGATGTTACCTTGGAGGGTATTCGGGATTTTCTTATTACTGCTTATTTTAAACCAGATGTACTGGCATTTACCTACAGAGTTTGTCCTGGTGTGGCCAGTGGCTGTTTCACTGATTCGTGTCTTGAAATGTGATGAGAAATTATTGTGAAATGTTTGCTTAGAGGTGGAGAGGTTGTAATGAGGGTTAACTCTGAGAAATGTGGGTTGGGCAATAGATAACCAGGTTTTAGATATTGAGAAATGTTCCAGTGTGCAAGAACAATGTCTTTTCAAATGTGTAAAATCTCACTACCTAAAATAGCTATAAAAGCCTAGAGCTTTACCTTATCCCTCTGCACGGTTTTGCCTAATTACAATATGTTGCATGTGGTGTCACACCCTCATCAGGGGAAAATTTCAGCCTGTCCAGTTCCTTTCTTTATTTACAGCATCAGAGCCTGGGCGCAGTTTTGTTTTTGGTACAGTATTCCAGGGCCTCATGTTTCATATTACGTATTGTTTTGTGGCATTTTAGGTCGACTGGTGTCGTCTAATCAAGTGTTACATGAAAAGGCTTGTGTAAGAAAAGTATTTCTGAATTGGATTTGGAACAGAATTGGTCTACATACCGAGTTTTATGCCAAAGCTATCCAGTGTTATTTAACAGCCATAACATTAACCTCACATAACGTTAACACTGATTAGCAAATTATGTAGCAGTAAACTGGCGACAGGATTATAGGCATCCAGGGCTCACCCATGCTGTCCCAGTCTGATCTCGCAGAACACCCAGTGCACCACAGCGCACCACACACAGGACCCAACAAAGACCCCAAGGCCGCCTACCTAGCCTCCAACCTCCCCCGAGCCCAATCCGATTAAGCACCCATGGGATGCGCTGGACAAACAAGACCGATCCATGGAGGCCCCACCCTGCAACCCGCAACACCCAAAGGATCTACTGCCAACATCCTGGCGCTAGAGCACACCCCTAGCGGAGACATGTCCTAAATGGCCATGAGAGAGAGGGAACCTACGCAGTAATGTTTAAGCACTGTAATGTTATAGCTGATCGGTGAATGTTGTTCCTTTCTTGTCCTATGTTCAGTCAAGGAAGTGACTCATCGCACGTGTCTCTTGTGGGCGTGTTGCAACTGATATTACTGTTGCTTGAGGGCATGCACCATCCAGTGCTTTTATGTTTTCAAAAGAAAATGTGCCAGCTGAAATTTGACTGCTTCCAAAGGTACCTAGTTGAATTCAAGTCAGGCTAAATAAAGCACTAATCAGTGTAAAAAGCGTACATGATAAGCAAGCCTCTTTGGTAAATTTGAATACAGTAACTTTTTTTGCACTCTAGGTCAAATTATTACGCTATTTATGTCCAAATTTGATTATTTGCTAGCTCTCCCCTGTCGCATGACAATCAATCAGGGAGTGTGTAGGCTATGACGTGATTCCTCTGTGATATGAGAGACATCTGAAGCCAACCTCCACTTATGCTGCGTCACAATGCAGATAACAGACTTGCATTAAAACACCAACTGCCCTCTTTAATGTACTGTACATGACGTCACAGACACCAGAACTGTCTAGTATTGACCTAAATGATGGGTGAGAGTAATGCCACCCCTTCTGTGAAGAGAGCACAGCCACATACAGCTGTCACATTGTCAGGTTTTGGCTCATGGCGGTCCCATTTATCAAGCTGGATACAAACGAATTTATTCATGAATCAGTAAAGCTATTACGAAAGGAACCCCATAAATTTAGAAGTAGCTAAATCTCTATCACAAACACATCCTTGTACTAGACTTTCATTTTATAGTGCAGGCCTTTATTAAAGGCTAATAAAAATAACACAATAAGCCCACACAAGCATTTTTAAAATTATTTTTAAATAATTATTTTAAATTAATATTTAGCTTTTGTTTTATCATCATCACCACCACTATATAGTTATGCATTTTTTTCAGGATTTTTTGGTTATTTATTTCATGTACGACACCATGAGTGTACTACATAGTGGTGCCAAGCACTTTATTATTTCAGCGCACCATGTCTATTGCATGGCTGCTGTTGAAAATATGTTGATTTGTGTGTTGTATTGATTTTTATTTTTATTTTTTTTGAAAGGTTTCACAACAACAATAAGGGCGTGTGATTTGCAGAGTCCAAACCCTTTCTTCAGTACTTGTATTTTCTGTAGCACTTATAATATATAGGATACCTGACTGGCTTTTCTTTTAACATGCATGCATTCTAATAAAAGAAGGATTTCTGGATTTTTCGCTCTCCTCTTTTAAAACACCCTGCGATATTACGTTTTTCATGTTACATACATAATATCAGCTAGAGGATTGTCAGGGTTGTACTACATTATGATTTCTGTAGTAACATCTAACACACACTTGTTTGGTTAATGGTTGAGATAATCTAAGACGAATACTAAATTGAATAAAGAACAAGGTTAATGTTTTATCACTGATATTGTAAAGAAATGATTTTATATATATATATATATATTTTTTTTTTTCTTCCCCAGTTTCTTTTTATCTCATCATTCTACACACAGTAATCCACAATGACAAAAAATAAATACCGAGTGTTGTGTTTTGATAAATTAACAAAAAGACTGAACTATCCCATTTACACAAGTATTCAGACCCTTTGTTATGACACTTGCAACTGAGCTCTGGTGTATTGTACTCCTATCAATTGGGTACTTGAGATGCTTCTACAACTTGATTAGAGTCCACCTGTGCCGAACTGAATTCATTTCACATTATTAAGAAAGGCACGCACCTGTCTATGTAAGGTGTCAGCGTAAATGGTGCATGTCGGGGTGAAGCTATGTGGTCGAGAGAATTATCTTTTAGACCAGTGAGAGAGGATCGTGTCGTGGCACAGATTTGGGGAAGAATACAAGAAAATTTCTGCAGCATTGAAAGTGCCCAAGAACACTGTAGCTTTCACCATTCTCAAATGCAAGAAATTGGAACAACCATCATTCTTCTGAGATCTGTCCAGGCTGAGTAATCAGGGATGAAGAGCCTTGGTTAGACAGGAATGCAAGTTGTTCAAATTAAACCATAATTGAAACTAAAAACTGTTCTGTCCTATAATGGCTACTGAAAACATCACACTTAGAAGGGCTGCCGACAAGCACAAATCATTAGGAGTCTTTGGCTTTAAACTCAAATTATTTCTCAGCTAAATCATCCTTTTAGAAGTCAAAATGTAACCCTTTTCATAACGTAACCAGTTGAACTCACATAGCCAAACTGATTTAAACGTTAGCTGTGGGTACAAGAAACGTTAGCTGTGCTTTGCTACTGTAGCATTAAACGATGATAATGACTGAATACTGGCTGAGTCTGCCTGGGTTGAATATACCTGAGAATTTTTCACTTTTCAACGCTCCGTGTTGATGGCAGCTGATGTCGCAGTGACAGGGTTTAGAAAAGCAAAAGTCCTTGACTGACATTGGCTAACTTTTGGCTAGCTAGCCAGCTAAGCTACTGTATGTCATGCGTGTTAGCAAGCCAGTCTGCGAGTTTTAGAAGCTTAAAAGATAAAAAAAAGAAAAAAGGAAACAACATCATTAATAAATGTCACATTCTGCAGAAAATACTAACAAATTAAATGTTCATCTGTTGTTCTGCAGTTCACTTCACCTACTCCTATTAGCGTGAGAAGGTACAGCAAGTTTATTCACTGTGGACAGAGCACCAGAGTACAGGAGCACACATTATAGTACAGAAGGACTGGATTCAGTACCGAGAACATGTATTAAATATTTGCAAATGTGTGACAGTTAAATGATCTGATGTTTGTGAGCTGTGCTGTCAGGTGTTCTCCTGTACTCTTGTGCCTGGGGTAGAAGCAGGCAAGGAGAGGGTTTGTCATAGGATTAAAGATTGCTGCATGCTTATTAGATTTTTTTTTTTTGTGAGGAGCCATTGCCACTGGTGGGTGTCTGGATAAAAAAAAAAAAAAGTTGCAAAATATAAAAGTTAAAAAAGGTAATTTTTATGCATTTTATTTTTGAAATGAGCACAGTAAAATAGGGACCAATACCCAATACTGCTCTCAAATAATTGTACTTGTACAACTGTTCCAATATTATTGCAACAAAATCATTTTACGGCAAAGTTTGTTATGCAAATCGCGCACGTCCCCAATCCTCTCTCTTGCACCAAAACGTGTGCCAATGCTTTTGTGTGTGAACCACAGGAACAGCAATCGGGTCAGCGTGGGTTTTCTCCTGTAAAGGCAGCAAATAAAAGTAGATTTAAAAGTAAGTCTTGTGCATGGACACATCCTTACATAAAAGACAATGCTAACAAAACTGCAGTTTTCTAAAATATTTTTTTTTATTGCAGTGACCATGGTGGCAAATGGATGGCCTCTTTACGTACATGTAGATTTGTTTAAATATATATTTAATTGTCTTTTCTTTAAAATTTTAAAAATTATGCATAGTTTATGTTACGACTTCAGCAATAACATTAACAGTGCCACTGTTGTCATGGGCAGTTGCCATAGTACTAAAGGAGCCCAAAGAGTCCGAGAAGGGAAAGTAAAATGCATTTACTGTGAAGTAGAGTGATGAGACATATAACAGTCTATGGCTTTTCCAGTACCCACTCAAAACAAACAAGCAAACAGACAAAAACAGCAATATAACATACTTCCAAAGCTGTACATTAGCAGTCTGTTGCAGGACGTTTTAGGCCTTGTTCACACGGGCGTTAAATTTTTGGATAAACGAACGTGCTCTGAACGTCCTAGACGTTTATGTTGCG
>JAOVVB010000027.1:8942141-8958330 GCA_028570985.1 Heterobranchus longifilis | reverse complement strand
CTAACTTCAGCCATCTTGCAGAGATGATTTTATGTGCGCCCCAGAAATGGCCATTTTTCAGCATTATACTGTCTCGCTCTTAAACAATAATACTTTAAAATGCAAATTATTAATATTTATGAGTATTGATACTAAATTGGTGTAAACTCATAGAAGAATTGTTGCTTAAATTAGAGCATTCCGTGCAAATTTAAAGATACCCCCCCCCCCCCAAAAAAAAAACAAAAAAAAAACTGTAGTGTCAGTATTCATATTGTGCAATATCTTCACAGTTTTGCTATTTAGAATAATACACATTTTCAGGTTTATGAAAACCTGATCTATGTCTTTTCATGTGAAATGTAAAATGCCCAAGTTTCATCTGAATGACTATTAAGATCATTGAAAGATTTGAATTCTAAAAGGTTACAGACACTACACCCTCGGTGAGACATTTTTTAGCACCAATATCATGTTTTGCCTGTTACCAATTTTAAATTCATATCTGGATTTCTGTAAATTTAGTGGCATTCACCTTTTATTATATTTTAGTAACCAAGTAGTGGGATGTTCCATACAGTGATAGCACCATGTATCATCTCAACAAGAACATCAATGTAAAGGTGACTATTAGATAATAACTGTTTTACACACAAGTAATACATGATGGCAACTAATTTGAATGGTATCTAAAAATATACTAGAGCTCACACACAAACACTCTTCACGAACACTAACTCTCCCAGCATCCAAATTGTATTTGAAGGCGTGTGTTAGGTCAGTTAATGTATTTCACAATTTTAAGGGGGAACATATGAAGTTTACAAGCGAAAGGAAATCGATGGCTCTCTGATACTTGAGGAAAGCAGTATGTTGCCATGGTTTATGTCTACTTGCTGAGTGAGAGGAAAAGATCGCTGTAAATCAATACGGCATTCTCCAGACTGATCGCCTTTATTTTATGATGAAACATTTATATCCTGATGGGAGTGGCCTCTTCCTATCTTAGGCTGTAGCAAACCAGTCGAAGGTGCTCACAGCTAAAATAGCTAGGCAGACAGACAGACCTGACATTCAGTGTAAACTATGCAGTTGGTTAACAAAGGAAATCAAAGGATTAAAAACAATGTGTAAAAAAAAAACAACAGTTGTTGCACTACCATAAGCCAACTTCACAGTTCAGTGGTTACAGCTTCAGTGCAAGATTCTGCAAGTCTCTGGAATTGTATTTTGGAGATCAACACCATTCTTCCAAAAGATATTTCATCAACTGCTTTTTTATGATTATATGGAAAGAGCTATCGTAACAGATCACTCTAAAGTTTCCCCTAGGTGTTTAGTTTGAGATCTGCTTGAGGCCGTAACATATTCATTGAACTGTTTTCATCCTCATCTGGTACCTAGTGAATGTGGAAGCAGGAAGTCATGTTAAACTCTCCGATTCTACTATGACCACCTTGGGATTTAGAATTATGCAATCGTTATAATCAGAAAAATTGGCATGAGTTTGCTAGAGACATTAATTAAGCTGGGGAAATAATTATCAATAATTCAAAAACGACCCACATGGACCAAATTGTCCACCAAAAAAAGCATACCTAATGAACAGTGGATGGAAGCTAGACACCATGGTTGTGTCTTGTGGAGATAAAGCACATTAGCCAAGCCTCAGACTTTTCCATATACTGAGACTTTCCCACAAGCCCTGAACTAAACTGCTCGACTGCACCCGATTCAGTTCATTGATTCACTTCACCAAAGCTTCACAGGCCTCGGTTTGGGATCCAGACATGAAGAGCTTCATCTCTTTATCTCCGCTTCTTTGCCATGACCTTTTTCATGCGAGTCTTTTCCAAACATTTATTTTTTTGTAATACTCTTATATAGTAAGTGCACCAAGTGCTTCATGACATGTGGTTTTATAAACATGAAGAGATTATAGGAATATATTTTTTTCCCCCCAGACACGCCACTCAGCAGTGGGACAGGTACAGTATTTTATTACCTGCACCACCACACCTCAACCAAGTTATAAAGTACACTTGATGCCAGATGAGTGAAACTGTGGGTTGCCTTGAGTACTGATGTCACCGTTTAACTGATCTCTAACTAATAGCACCCTGGAATTTTATTTTTATTTTTTTTAAAGAATCAATGCTTCTGTGTTTATTGCTGCAACCAAATGCAACATTGTTTTCACTAAGCATTAGTCTCTACTGCTAGAGCAGATTTTATTACAGATCTTATTAAATCTCTGAAGTCTTTGCACAGCGTTGCATCACTATTTATTTTCTTTCATACTCTTCCTGTTTTACCCTATGTGGCTTTAACTGGATTCGTTTGCTTCCTAAAAGGAGAGTGTTAAGAAAAAACATCATTTGTGTAGTGGCTGCTTATAAACTGTTTTTTTTTTATTTTGTTTATCAGCAATTCCAGCATTATGGATGTAAAATGTGTGCTTGTCATAGTGTAACTCTCTCTTCTGGCATCTTTTGGACGAAAATCGTTTGGGGAAATAAATAAGGATGCATTGTTTTCTCAAGAAGACTTTTGCATAAATCTGCATTATATAAAAGAAACTATGGTATAGATCAATACAAATACAATGACTCATCTGAGCTTATGATTTCAAGTTTAGATGCATAAATCATTACGCATTCAAACATTTACAAGTGCTTAGTTTCATACTGCTATAGTCAGTAATGTAAAACTATACTGCATGTGACTGAAGAACTGCACAACAAAAATTCAATGATTGTATTCAAATCCTCTATGGCTTTACAAATTTTTTTTATTTTGTGTGTATATCAGAAAACTTCACATAATGGTGTTACAGATCTTACATGATGTGCTATATGCTAAATAGAACATCATTTACAGTTCAAATTATCTACTGTACATCTACATGTGTTTAGTATCACAAAAGATAAAAGATATCTTTCTTACATAAGTAAGAAAGAAAATGTAAAATATTTGAATGTTTGAATTTCATAAATATGAAACATCAGTAATGGTTGTGTATGTGTGTTTTAGCGAGAATCATAAAATCTTTTTCCAATAATTATTTATTTATGAGTTTAAATGTTTCCCCAGACATGCAGGCTCTTCTTCAAGCTGTTCTCTGGTTAAGATACACTTGGACCAATAACCTACCCAAGACAGCCATTATAGAAATACATTAAGCAAAGTGTTTGGGTAGTATTATCTTTAAGAATTAGGAGGTAATCGTGATGGAAAATATATGTAGGCTACAGCAATAAATATTAAGATAATCATTCTCCTGGTTAACAGCAGCACTGGGCTCCTTGAATCGAGTTTGTTGCCAGGGTTTTTTTCCCATCAGTTCCCTGCTTGCATGATAGTTAATTGATTCTGGGATTTTGAGATGCAAGCTCGTTGCTCGTTGTCTTCTCTAACATTCATGCACGGTTCAAACAGGGTGCAATGCTTCGTTTTGTTTTTAAGGTAACTGTTAAGCAGCTTTGCCTTGCATTTCAACAAGTCTCTGGCCCTTTCATAGGCCCCTTGGTCTATGTTGCTCAGTGATGGAGGTCGTTTCCTTCCTTTTCCTCTAATGAGAAAGTAGCCTATTGTGTTCTTCGGGACACCAAGGGTGGTGTGATAGGATCTGACATGAAGCAAAGCTACCACCTTTAAGTTAATGATTTTCCAATAACAGCGTGTCCTAGTGTGTTTTATTACTTTTATACCACAGCTAAGTTTGCTCTAGCAGCAAGTTGGCATTGTTTGTTATAGCAGCTATAGCCAACCATATTCCCACCAACCACTTTTTTCTCTCTTCAAAACTTAAAAAAGTCTTGTCACTAAAAATAAATCAATAAAAAAGCCTGCAAAGCTCTCTGTCACAAAAAAGATTAGAACAGCATTGGAGATTCTCTCAGTAACCGTAAAACGTTATGAAAAAACCTTTTTGTGTCTTTTATCAAATGATGTCGACTGTCCACTAAAAAGCTCCTGTGTATGTTGTTGCTGTGAACAGATAACATGCTGCAAGCAACAGATTGATCTTAAACTCATGATCTGTGTCGCAGCTGGCAGGACTGTCAGATCTACTTAAACAACACCTGATTCTGATCTTATCCTGATCGATAAGAATCAAGCTTTCAACAGTGCTGCATTATAACACCGTCTCTGTAATCTGTAATCTTATTGCTGTCACATGGCCCAGTTTTACAGTACCAGAGTCACTGATGTAAATCACTAAGGACTAGGTAATTGTCACAACATTGTCATGACTACAATATGAGGTGACGTATTTCTGCACTGGAAATTGTGCTTAAACTAAACTAATGTTTTGGATTTTAACTTTAAGATTTATTCTGAATTACTGAAAAACTGCATGTACATGTGAGCAGCAGGTTTCTTTGCACATGTGGTTGCAGTTTATAATTGACCAAAACATTTCACACGCTTACGTATTGTAAAAGTATTTTTAAATGAAAGTTTTCATTGATTAAGGTTATTTGAAAAAGTTGTGGCAGCAGCAATTTGCACATTTTGCAGCTGGGGGTGATGGATGGGGTGGCGGTTTACTGAGTAAGATTTTTTATTAATTATTGTCTGCAATGCACATGTGATGAAAACTACCTAATATTTTAGTTTAGCAATACATTTTATTAGAGATGGGGGGGAAATTGATTCAGTGATTCACCATTCCCCACACTGAATGGGATAGAATAGAAAGGAATAGAAACCGATGGAATTGGCTGGTTTTCAGTTTGATTAGGGAAAAATCGGTACTAATTGGTGATGCTTTTAGGTAGAATCGTCATTTTAATTGATTCAGCACCTAGGTATTGTGATAATATCGTATCGGGAGGTGACTGGTGAGATCAATGCCTACATTTCATGCTTTTTACTTAGATCAAAGGTATTTTTTGGAATGTAAATAATGTACATTTTAAAGCGTCTGTATTATCCCTAATTATTTCATTTTAGATCAGCACAGATTGTTTTAATTACTCACATGGTTTTTACAAGTTTTTATTGACTACATTCTCAAACTGCTAAACAACAGAATACATGTTTCTTAAGTTGTTATTTTAAATTACGTTTGAATTGAACTTTATACATACACATTTTGCAGAAATGCAACTGTTGGCATCATGCATGTCAACACAGATTGTAAAAATTATCTAACATGGGTGTTCTCTAACCTTTAGCTAGGTTTGGAAATGCTTCTTAGTGTTTCATTTAGCTTAGGATGTTGGAACTAACATTAGACCATTTTATGCTTATTTAGCTTATAAAAGTTCAGGACTAACTTCACACTAAATGGAGCTTAAACGATCTGAATTTAAAATGGTGGCAGGTAGAAACTAACAAATTTACAAATTTACTCCATGCCACAGAAATAACCAGCATTTGCAGGGTAATTTGGCATTTTAATACATAATACATCAGAAAACACTTACTTATGCTAATGTTATTAATATACATCTAATGTCTGATTTATTCATAAAATTATTTACTAGCATTGTTTATTAATATTTCTGTACTATACTTGAAATCGTTTTTACACCTTCATTCGTGAGAAATTGTATCACCGGTTTGGAAATTTAATAAAAAATTTAGCACCACGTAATATGTATCCTTTATGCAACATTAATCTACAGTGTGAAATGTGTATTGTGTATTTTTACACTTTAATTATTATCTGCTTTTTGTCCTAGTCACTGAGGAGTCCTAAAATGGTTATTGTAAAGTATGTTCCTCTTTAACATGCAGTGAGAGAACCGTATGCTGTCACCTAGTTACATCAACACTTGTTGTGCAGATTTATAGCTTCCTTTGTAATTTGACCAACCTGCAAAAAGCTGTAATCTCAGAGTACAATACTGAAGTCTCTAAAGAGCTTCATGCCTCCTGGGGTTCTTTTACTCTGATACTTTGCTTTCAGGAATGTGTGGTATATCTAGGCTTGAGGATTTGATTTCTTCTGCCTACCTGGATGGTTATCCCACAGTCTCATATGCACTTTTTTATTCAGCTAATTCGCAAATTCGCTAAACCTTGAACGTTGCAGCCTGATGGGCTAAATGCACCTCTGTGTATGCAGACTCCTGTGTGTTCACTCTTCCAAGCAATGGTTTTACAACACAAACATTTGAATACGGTCATACAGCGAGGGCCGTGGAGCACAATATAGTAACAGAAGTGCAGATTACATGACATTATCATTGTCAGAACTCGGATCTCAGAGTGGCTAGTAAACAAGATATCCTCTCATGTTTACTATCAGGCAACGGGAAAAGGTCTGTGGTTGGTAGTCAGTCAGAGTCTTCCTGTTAAAGCAGCAACCCAGTCGCATCGAAAAATCTGCAGAGACTACAAAGAGTCTGGTACTTTTTTGACGTGTGCCAAAAAGTACCAGACTCTCTGTAGTCTTATTAGACTGATTTAAACAGAGAAAGAATTTGCCATGATCCATTCAGGTTGGAGTAGGCTACTAGAAGTTATCCTTTTTTTTAATTTTTTATATATGTTTTTTTCCCCCCTGATCTGATTTTAGTTTATATGAAGTTATATGGTGGTTTTATAAAGGAAAATAAAGGAAACAGACGAGCTCTCTCTGTTAGCAAATGTATGAGGAAGTGTACGTGTGTGCGTGCACGCCTGTGTGTGGTCACATGGTGTTACCAAGATTTCGATTTTTGTTATTCAATATATTACAAACCATATTTCTCTGCTTCACTTTGCCCAATACTGCAGACAATGCTTTGAAAATTTTACATTTTTTTTGTGCACAGAGAACATGTATAAAATATATTGAATGGTTTTGTTGTTTACTTTATACTATATATAGTAATATAACTGTGTTTAAACAAATGTAACAAGTTAAATCAATTGTAATATATTTCAAATGTTTTCTTTTCAGTTATATTAAACTGTCATTTGCTTGTGTGAATCATATGAGGAAGCATAGATTAGGTAGCAACATTTGCTGCTCTTTGCAGATAAAAAGGGTAGTCTATGAGTTAATCCACACTTTAGCTATTTAAAGCTTCTGACATTTACAGTATAGGAAATGAATAAAATGTGTTTTAGCTGGTACAGAGTTTGTTGCATTGAAAAGTCTGTATGCTTGTTGTGCAGATGATGGTGATGATAGTGTGCTAAAGCTTTAGTTCAGGATGAGAACCTCAAATCTGCTGCAAATAGGAGGAAGTCACTGCACAAAAGGAAGTGGCCTGATCGCCTCCCACTCTCCACTGTCTCGCTGTCTGCCACATGCCCTGCACTACACCCTCGCGCTTTAGAGATTAGGGCCAGGCTATACTGCTCGTCATTCACATCATGTTAAATGCCTAGTAAAGTCACTAATATAAAGTTAATCCTTTTATAGCCAGTAGATCATTAGCCCTGTTATATAGTGGGGTAACTGAGGTTCTGTTCTCAAAACAGACTGCTCCTGTTAAGTACTAGAGCTTTCAACCCATAAACACCAAAGGGCGTAGAATGACTTGGAGTGACTCAGTACGATGTTCCTGGCCTTCTTTGAAAAAAATAAAATAAAAAGATGTTGTTCATGTGGAATGAAAAAAGCATAAAAATAAATCTATAAATCATGGCCTTGGTTAATTAGGTTTGATATTTAACGGAATTACATCCAGTCATCAGTTTTTATTTTTTTGTCAGAAGCTACTTTAGTCTAAATGACTTGCAAGTTAGACAGTGTAAAGGAGCAAGTATCACCAAACTGACCAGAATCATATGCAAGAGAAAACAAAAACAGAAACAATTATGCCGAAAGTAATAATTTACAGCCACCATGCTTTCTAAATGGGGGGCGAAAAAATACCTTTTCTGAATGAATATACAAAAATACATTTCCAAGATGTTAAAAACTAATGTGGGTGTCAGATGACCTTCTCAGTCTCCAGACCAAGTGTAGGCAGTGTAGGACGTCTGGCAGCTTTATAACAGACATATCAACACAAATGAGGAAAATTTCCCTAGCAGACTGACAGAAATGATAGCTTACAGGATGCAGAACCTGGTAGCTGTAATAAAGATAAGATTCAAGATAGCTTTACTGACCATGTGCAAGGAGTGCATTGGGCTTCTTCCTGGTTTTAGCCTCCATGCTTACAGACAATAAGATGGAGAGCGTACAGTACTGCACAGTTACCCACTCACCACCTGATATGATTCCATTTGATTAAAATTGCGATTCTATAAGTATCACGATTTTGTAAATATCCCGTTTTTGATTTTACATTTCCTCTGATTTTGTTACAATTTTAAACCTTTAAAAAAAACTTTAATGCTTAATTAATCCTAGCCCATTTCTTATAGCATTACTTTTCTCATTTAAAAACCAAGGGCGGAATTTAAACAATACAAACTAACTTCAAATACAAGAGTTTAATTTTAAATTAAATTAACCAAAAAGGCAAAAATTTTCGGTCATCCCCAATAACCATTTCTAAACAAATTTTCTGCAAAGCAAATGATTCACTCGTACCCTCACGGGATGCCAGTGTGGGAATAGTTTAAGTGTGCCACCTGTTGGATTATAAAGAAACAGATGTTTTACCTGTTTTACAGATGCCTCTAAAGTCTAAAACTCACAACTTTAAAGTGAGTGCGCGGGTTAAGTGGCTGCTAGCATGTGGGCACGCTGGGTTTCTACCGCATACATTTTCACTGTAAACTTTAAGACTTGTTTAAGTGTTTGTAATGAGTGTGTTTGAGACTAATTCATTTATAGCGTTTGAAGAAAAAGTCTTTTAAGGCATAATTTTTAATAATGTAATATCGTAAAAATGCGGGGTTCTGTTGCATCACTAGGAAGTTTCTGTTCACGGTACAGAATTGTTTATATCCCGGGCTGATCGGCCAAGCACCAATCATGGCCAAGCAAACAGAACACCAGCCAATTCTGGTCACTGGCCGATCGACCGGGTCACCTCTATTGTAAACGTAAAAATAGTATTTAAAAAAAATCAATTTTGGAGTCAGTGTGGCGATATATGAATAGCCCCCCCCACACACACACACACACAAAAAAAAAATCACGATTCATATAGGGATAATGCAATTAAAGACACATGATTTTTGACTCACTTCCCTCAAAGTAAACTTTTACTGAATGTGGCAACTGCATGCAACTTGAGATGGCTATAAAAATGACGGGGCCACTGCTGCCTCAAGTGTTCCAAACCTACCCATTGTTTTGGAGTTAATATCTATATTTTATGTCTATTTATTAAAATATTTTGACCTGAGTTTGAGTTTTTTTTTTTTTGTGGCCAACACAGTACTTCCCGCTGCTGCTTAATGTAAAGCTGATAAATGTCTCTAAAGTCGCATTGTTCCACTAGAATTATTAATCACAGTGATATAGTGCTACTGAACTGTTAATGTCAGACCTAATATTCCAGCATCATGTCTGATATATTATTATTATTATTATTATTATATACTGTATATTGTGTATATTATCGTACATTGGCTTACATGAAGGTTAATCTTCATAGAGCTACATGACACCTTCGTAAATCCTTCATGACAAGTGACAGTAAGCCTACTTAAATATTTCACATGTAGATGGTGTTATAGAAAAGCAATACAACATGAATGAGCTTGCTGTTATATGAAACTAATCATCAACAAGGTGCCAGTTATCATCAGACTATTGCTATCCTGAAGAATTTTTAGATTTTAGATTTTTTACCTCTTTATTTTATTAGAACTGTAACTGCAAGTAAGTCACTAGTAGTAGAAGACACGTCATACATACTGTTTTTCCCCTATAAACAGTCAAAATCATAAGTTGGTCATTTTTTAAGTTATAGCTTTACCTCTACAGTTTATCTGATAGAAGAGACATATCTTTCAGCTGGAATTGTTGTTCCATAGGTGATTTGTAATTAATCACATCTGAGCAAGCATTGCATTATTGTGATGTTTTCCAGCTTTCAAAGTGAGTGTTACATTTCAAATCATCAATCAAAGCTGCTCTGTAAAGCATCATGGACTTAGTCATTTATGTACTGTTTAATTGATGCCTGTCTAGAGAAGCCTTTTGAAAAAAAAAATTTTTTTTGTTATGAAGACGTTCATGTGGCTGTCATGTGGTAATTGAAAATGGTTACCATGGCCTGTATGTTGTAATTAAATTTTTTTTGTTTTTTTTTTTGAGATAGAATGGTTGGGGGTGGGGGAAGACCGAAAAAAGGACATCAGAGGGAAGTGAAATGAGGAAATGCCGGCATGTGTGCTGTTTACAGTGTTGCGTACTCCCAGCCCAGTTCAGATCAGTGGTTCAATGATTTTTCAGTATTGATTTAGTCTCTCATCAACCTTTCCCTCCCCGAGTTCAATTGAAAGTGGATTTTAGAATCATGCTATAGCCTTATATGATCATTTAAGGTACTGTATTTGATGGCTCACATATTTGCTTTATTTTTTTTTTTGGTTGTGTAATTGTGATGCAGGACTGCAGTGCTGAGCTGTGTACGCGTTATTTGACACTGTTAAGACTTTGTGTGTTGGTCTGTCTTGTACAGTAGATGTTCTCTTAAAGATTATACAAGTCATTTTATATGTACAAGTCATCCTCTATCCCAGGAGTTCTCAAATCTAATATTCAAAGGTATGAATCTGATTCTAATTAATTAATTTATCTATTTTTTATAATTTGCTTATAATTTACAAGCAACCTATATTCACATTTAAGACAGTCAGAGAGAAAGTAGTTTCAAGCATAGCAGAAAAATGCCACTGTTTTACCATCGGATACTTCAGCCAAACAAACTCAAATTTTAAAACATGCAAAAATGTCAAAAGGATTAAAAATACATTATTAAGTTAGTGTAAAAGAAATTTTCTTTTTTACCTGCAAATTGTTGCTTGTCAACCTAAACAGTGCCACCTTTTAACATTACAAAATTTATATCTGTTTAGAAGAAATTTTACCTGCAAGAGAAAAATCTTTATTAAAGTACATTTGCTTTTATGCCTGAATTAACTGATTAAACAAACTGACCATAAAGGACCACTTAAGGGGACACTGTAATATCAAAATGATTTTGAAGTAAAAGTTACACGGTACCGTAAGGGCTCGTTCACATCACGTCGAAAAACATGAAAAAAGAAAAAAAAACTTTCTCCTTCCTTCCCACCGATGCTAAGCAACCATAAGCATTTTTAACCATATTATTCACCATGTTGTATTATTCATGCTATCTGATAAGATTGAAACTCCTGTTAGAAATAACCTTTTTTAATGAATGGTAATAATTGTATTAATTGTAATAATTGAAAACCTAGTGCTTTATGTAGGCTGTACAATGCCTTGTTCCACACAAGTAGTCCCCTTGTTCGGGGGGTTAGAGAGGGATTTGGGATTTAGTCTTGTGTAAAAAGCTAGTGAACTTTGTAGTTTGCTTTAGCCGTGAACAAAACCACGCAGACATTTCAGAGGCAATTCAGAGTGTCTATTACTAAGGAGGCAAAGTGTTGTTTAAGATGACATAATGCTATCAGATGTGTTATCAGATGCTGTCACTGACAGTTAGTGTAATTAATGATGGTTAGGACACCTGTGATGCGGAGTAATGCATATAGTGAAACGTCCCAGAGCCCAGATGCGCTACAGTATATTAACATTCGTTGAAACAGACAAATCTGATTGAATCCAATCAGATTTGTCTGTTGGAACTTCCTGTTGTATAATAAATTGAGTTGCTCCTCTTCAGCCAACTTCTACCGACTACAGTATGGACACAGCGATTGAACCTGGGACAAAATTGTCTCTCTTTTTCTCTCTTTTTCTCTCAGTGTGAGTAGCTGTGCAGGACTGCGACCTTGGCCAAGTGCCTGGGTGGCTCTTCCTTCCCTCACCTTCCTCCGCTCATCTGCTGGTAAGTTACCTGTGCTGTAGTCTTTGGGGTTATGTGTATGCATGAGATACTGTACAGATAAGATCACAGCATTTTTTTCCTTGATTTGTGAAAAATTTAATAATAATGACAGAATTTTCAGTTATTGTTAAATGATTTGATTAGTATTAACGTTCCATTCCCAAGTTAACCCTTTAATTGGCAAAATGTACTGAACAGAGTGAAAATGAAGTTACCTTATGGCAACAAATCAAAGAAAGGTTTTACCAGACTGCAGTTTTTTGGGCTTTTGCACACAATGATTTATAAATGCATTGATGATCTATAGTAAAGGACACCATATGCTGTCTCTCATGTTTTGGTGCGTATCATATAAATGCGATGTGCAATAAAATACAGTATGCCCATACATTGTACTAATTCCCATTAGGAAATATTGAAAAAAATAAATAAATGAGCCTCTGGAATATTTGCTGCGCTTGTAACTGTAGCGGCTTTGCAGTGTTGCGTTTCAAGTAACTCGACTATAGCAGCTTTGTATTGTCTTGTGTATTGGAGTAGTAATGTTTTATACTAATCCCTGTACCTGTATATACACAGAACAATAATAACATAATTGTTTGATTGTTTAATAATGATGATAGTAATAATAGGTTGATCTCTAGGGGAAAGGGGATCAGATTTGTGGTTTATCACTAAAATTATTCCAACAAGAATACAGAAAGAAGTATGCCATTCAATGTTAGGAGTAATCCTTAACAAATCCTTGCTTCGTGTCACCCTCTTTGTATAAATAGAAATGTACAGTATAATTGTTTTGATGAGCAGATTAAATATGAGTACTATACGACACATGCTGTACCAGTTCTGTCTTCCCGTTTCCCCATTGGCTGCGTCGGTAATCACAGGGTTAAAGATATCGGAATGTAACCCGTCAGCACGAGGAGACGAACACGTTCCACTGCGGATTAATCTCGAAAATGTTTTTAACAGTCGTTACATTCAAATTGGCATTTCTGCCCAGTAAGAGGAAAATTATGCCTGTCTTTCCCAAGCTTTGTGAAGTGCACGCTTAGGCCTGTTTGCTGTCTGTCATACGCTCATCATTCACCTACTTGGATGAACATATTTGGTCTCTTGTCTCAGTGTTGCACCTCAGTCAGGCCGTGTTAAAGCATGAAATATCTTTAGGTGCCTTTTGGTGCCGATTCCTTTTTCTCATGACAGACTGTAGTTTACAGTAAGTGCTTTACTCTAGCATGTAGCTACAGTAGTTTCTGTGCCGAATTTTTTTCTTCTTCTTTTTTTTTTTTAAACAAGAACGTATTACTTTGTTAGTTCGGCATCTGGTGTGCCAGCTGATGATCTGTGTGGGTTAGAATATGGGCTCTGACTGTAGCCGCCTTAGTCACGACTGGTCAGTGAAAAGGTTCCTGTCTCTCACAAGTAATAGTGTTAATACTCTGTACTTGTATATTTGTATTGCTGAAGTGTCGCTAAAACTCCATAAGAACAGCACTGGCGAACTCCTCTCTTAGGTCTGTCTCAACCTTTCGCTTCAAAACAATAAACTTTTAGGATAAGGTTGTAGTCCTGAATTGGACTTCCTTGATGCTTCCATTTAAAATTTGTGGTGAGAAAAGGGTGAGAACTATTTTTTTGTTTGTTTGTTTTTTTTGTTTTTTTTCACACTTCTGTCCATGCACGAGACTTTGCTGAAACTTTTCTTGACAGAAGAAGTAGATGGAGAAGGAGATGGAGTAAATTTAGTACTAGGAAGGAAAGCATTTTGTAATTAGATTTCAAAAAGATTTCAGCTATGTGCAATTTGCGTACTACTACTGTAAGTTGGTGTTCCTAAAATGATGCATCGACAATAGAGATTTGCACATGGAATAACATTTCTTATTTTTATTTTTTTATGCACAAGTATACAGATACAGCAATGTATCACATTCAAGATTCCGACACAAAGCCATTCTCAGTGTTTCTAGTAGTTACTCTGTGTATACAGTAATTCTGTGGCGTGCTTTGCTCATATGTTGTAGTGGTGCGTTTGAGACCCTCGTACGGTCGTTGGGTTTAAAGGATTAATTTCAGTCTTATGACTCTGGACTTCTGAAAGCTGTACACAGTCAGGAGAGAGCTAGAGCTGGGTTTTAAAGCTGTTCAGAAGTCACGTGACATTTGCAATAGTTCCTGAGTTCATAATGTAACTTGAGAATTGTTAGCAGTGGGACAGTGCTGCCCCCTCCTGGTGAAGCCGCTGCATAGCTGTGATGTATTCATTCTTTCTTATTAGCTGCTGTGTATTACGTGTATGAGTAATGTTGTTGCTTTTCATGCCTCTACGGTGGATTTAAGTGACTGATTTCAGCTCCATTTATCTACTCTTGTGCTGAGGATGCCATAGTCTTTTTACAGGCATTCAGCTCTGGCACCTTATAAGCATGCTACTGTATATGGATAAAGCTCGCTCTCTCAAACATTTCCACAGTGTGATGCATTGACACTGTATAGCATTATTTCTGATTAAATTGAACTGCTTATCATATCGCATCCTATGGCCGACTCCCCGTTGCATAGCATGGTCACAGAATAACCTTTTCAATGTGTTTTTAAGTAAAACTAAAAGTATGCGTTTGACATATGTTGAGTGTTTTGTAATAAATTAAATGAAGATAATATGTGCTATGTGTTAATTTGCATCTTTAGATTTTTTTTTTCTTTTACCTTTGTTAAAACAACTCAGAATTAGTGCACCCTCAATAGGTGGCGCTATTGGTCAAATTATGTCCCTTGTATGTGATTGTGAGGATGGTGTTTGCGCGGCTTGTTTTGTTGGTTTATGCATTTTATCTATTACATTATTTTAGTGTGAATTGGTCTTAGATTATCTGAAGAACTACTGTTAAAAAATAATTAAAAAGAGAATAAAGTCAACATTTCAAACAGCTTGATAGCAAAATGCAGGGTTTTTGAACTTTTACTAATTTTGGCAGTTTATTAAACCAAATGTTTCAGCTGAAAAGTGACTAGATAACATTATTTTATTATTTTATTTTATTATTTTTTTTATTATTTTAACTTCCACATTTTAGACAAAACACAACATGATCAAAAGCTGACGTCTTCTAGCAGGCCAATCACATCACTTCTTTCTGTCACATGATCAGTTAAACAACGGCGAGTTGCAGCGAGTGAACTAAAGGGATTTTTTTCAGAAAATGTTGAAGACAAGAAATGGGCTGTTTAAACTCCTTTACTGCCACTTCTGTCACCCCAGCATTGATGGAGTAGAAGTGTTCATCACTTAACATCTCGCTAAATATAAGATCCCGTGACAATACATTTAGCAATTTGGATGTCGTGCAAACGCCTAAACAAAGCTGTTATACTGTATAGAAACAGCTTAAAACTTCTGTTTTATTTTCGAAATGAAATACATTTCCAAATACTTCTCTTTTTTTCCCCCTCTTGTGCCCATCACTCGTGGAAATTTGGTGCATTTGGGATCCATGATACACCTACGGTTTCAAAATAAACAGAGATGTAACATTACAACACTATAAAGATATGCAAGCTTTGTTTGCAGGACTTACTCAAGATTTTTCCAGATTTTCTCCCAAATTTAGTCGGAATCAATTCCCACCAGCACTCCCACATCAAGGCTACAACCACCTACCAGGGAGGGCGAAGGCTAGCGCGTGTTTCCTCAGAGCCACGTGAAGCTACTGTACCACCCTTTTCACGCAGTGTTGAGAAGCACTTTACCACTTCGCCACTCCGGAGCCTGTTTGTGCTTTTTAACACCACTGCAACTCAAAGGAAACAAATACTATCTATTAGTTTGCAGTGCTTCTTGCTCTGTTTGAAAAACGTGTTTCTCTTAAAATTGCAAAAATGTAGTTATCTCATTTTGCAGTCAAACTGTTTGTCATACTTCTAATTAATTTATAGTTATTTACTGCATTTAAAAGAGATGGGGAAAATCAGTTCAGTGATGTATCTCGAGTCTTTTGTGAGGCAATTCATACTGACTCCAAAATAGATTTTTAAAATAATTTTTTTTTATTAAGATATGTTTGTATTTGACGTGGTAAAATGTTGCCGTTCCTGTTTGATCCTGCAATGCTTCTGCAGCATCCTGTGTGTGGGAGAAAATAATTTGCTGAGTATGTTTAAACGTGTAACGAAATCTGAAAAAAAAAGATTATTATTGAATCGGGATGTATGTATATATGTATGTATGTATGTACAGTATATATTCAATTCAATTCAATTCAATTTTATTTGTATAGCGCTTTTAGCAATTGTCATTGCCGCAAAGCAGCTTTACA
>JAOVVB010000027.1:8921634-8940740 GCA_028570985.1 Heterobranchus longifilis | reverse complement strand
TGAGTTGATACTTCAACTTCTAAAGAAGTCTTTTTAAACCCTAGTATCTATACTTCTACCCAAGTAATGAATGTGAACACTTTTGACACCACTGGTTATTGCATTCAAGTATTCTTTTACTGTAGGTTATGCACTATTTTTTGAGCCTTGGAAATGGAGGGACTGTTTAACAAAGGCTGTAATGTTAAATCGCTTGTACCAGAAGTCTACACTTCAGCCATGTATTGATTTCCTCATTTCAAATCCATTGTGGTGGTGTACAGTGGCAAAAATATGAAAATTGTATCACTGTCCATATATTTATGAACACAACTGTGTACTTTATTTTATTATCTTTTAGAGTGTTTTGTGTTTTGTCCTGTAATGTTAATGTGACCTTTTAATCTCAGTTCCTCTCATCTGTTCAGCAATTTGGTGAGCTACATTTTGTGGTCCACAGGGAATTGAAAATTGAAAGGAATTGAAAATTCCATACTTTTTTGGTAAGTTTGTCAAGTTTAAGCATAAAAATTTGACCTTTTTAAAAGTTTTTTAATGAAGTCTATGATCCAGGATATCCACCCTGTTATGTACGTGCCCACTCTGTTAGGAATGCAGAGATAACAGGGTGGACTATAACAGGTTGTCCTTTTTGACATAAAGTTAGCCATGTGTGAGCAAAACCATAGACTGTATAAAAAATAGACAAAACCTCCATGATGTCACCCATAGGTTTTCTGAAGAGCGGTCTGGGCAGTCTGATCGCTGCCATCTTGGCAGGAGCCGAGTCCGGCTAAACCCTGGTTAATTTATTAAAGGGCAAATAGGCAGAACAAATGGAGCCTGGATGTTGTTTGGATCCCAACTACCTAATTCTGTTACCACCCCCAATCTTAATCTTAATCTTTATCTTAACTATAATGCTGTGGCAATCATTTATATGCTAATGCCTTTGACTGAACGCCATCATTCATACCTTTCTTGTGGTACGTTAAACTACAATGCTTCCAGTTAGATGGTTAGCCAAAGTGAGGCATAGCGGGCAGCTGTCACTCAAAATCTCCACTTATGTCCTCTAATTATGCATAACTTTACGGCTTAATAGAATTTGAACTGATGAGGTGCATAAAAATTCACCCCTTAAGGTGACATGAATATGAAATCTAGCTTTTGAGACCAAAACCTTTTTTTTTTTTTGTACTTGGGTAGGAGGAGGTTAGATGGTTACTGGTTTGTGCTGCTGATCAGAGGGTCCCAAGTTTAAACCCCAGCACCACCAAACTGTCACTGTTAGGCCCTTGAGCAAGGCCCTTAACCCTTAACTGCTCATATGTGTGACGTGATAAGTGTAAGTCGGTCTCGATAAGGGTGTCTGCCAAACATGTTTATTTCTGTTTGGGCATTTTAGCGTTGATGTCTATGGGGATTTACAGTACTCACTTTTGGAGTTCGTCTCCAGTGGACATTGAAGGAACTGCATGCTTTGGCACTTCTTGTATTGCCCCTTGATCAAAACCAGGGTAGCATAAAAGTGAAATCCGACAAGCTACTTTTAAATGAGGAACAATAAACACAAAAATGAAGGAGTTACTCACTCACCTTCCACAGGTGTTTTCCCTCCACAATATTCAGAAATAATGGTGTATGTTAAATTAAGGGACATGTTAAAAACCCATTTAATCATTGATAAAAATAATCCCTTAAAGGAACGAAATATATAGAATAGACAGAGTTTAAGCACGTTTTTTAAACAATATTAAAATACTGAGAGATGGGAGATGGGAAAATGTCTAATGAATAAAAGCTGTAAAATGAATGAAAGAATTAGTCTGGGTAAAGTGCATAGTCTTTAATATTTGAAATGTGTGAAATATTTTTGTATGAGTCTTAGAAATTACATTGTTTAGTATTTTACAGAAGAAACACCATGATCTGTACTGGGGACGCATAAGGCACCTAACTGTAGGAATCATTGATGCTCCAGGACACCAAATGGAATAGACAGTAGCAAGGAATATTCTCTTTGAAAAGGAGGATGGAGTGGATGGGAATGTATTCTGGCCTCCTAGGATATGCTCTATTTCCACCATGACCGCAACCAGAATAAAGTGATTATGAATGAATGATTGAATAAATCAATATTAAATGCCAAAAAACTCATTAATATAGTAATATTCCAGGAGTTGTCTCCTCTGGTTTCCAATGTTAACTTCAAGGCTCCTTTATTATTGGTCAGGAAGAGTTTTGACAGACTATTAAAGTAGAACACAACTTTTTACCCTGTCCTAAAAAAAAGCCCAATAGATCTTCTCAATAGTGAACTCGAAAGGCATTTTTCTGTCCAAAGACTGTGCAATTTTATGCTGTTTTTTTTTTCTCTTGGATATAACCTAAAAGCAAACATGATATATAATCTATCAAGTGGTTTAAGTTTAGATGACGCCACAGAGGTTGGCTACAGTACCATCAGGACTTTCTTTGTTTTTGTTCATTTTCTGCACTTTTCTTTAACTTTAACCTCTTCATTTTTTCACCACATCTACCGTCAGATACAATAAACAACCTTTTGTTTCTATTGCTTTATAATTTACTTACCATTGAATGCTTTTCAAACCATACTGGATGCAGTGGCGGTCCCAAGCCCGGATGAAATGGGAGAGTTGCGTCAGGAAGGGCATCCGGCATAAAAAACCGTGCCAAGTTGGGTGGTCCGCCGTGGCGACCCCTCGACGGGAACAGCTGAAGGACTGACAACAACAACTAGCTACACAGACAACCAGAACACAGACAACAACTGTTCCCTTAGAATGGCTGCACAAAACCCACACACACCCATACATTTCTGATATTACATCAAATTTTATGCCCATGTGTATAAATATTCAACCATTACATGTTGTATGTACCTTACAGCACTGTCAAATGATTTGTTTTGCATATCCCAGTTAGGAAGCCAGTGCCTTAACTGATTGTTTCACTACTGCCTACGAATGCTCCAAATGCCTAACATTAGCTAGTTTTGTGTTTGGTTTGGTGTAGCTGTTATTTTGGACCACACTTCTGCCCAAGTCTCACCCATCCACCTTATGATTTGAGGTGATGCTGAGGAATTCAGGGGTAGTCTTGTTTTACAATGCACAATGTAGTTTTGCAATGCACCAGTTTCTCTTGAAACCAGCCCTAAAGCATGATGATACCACCACCATGCTTAACAGTTGTTCATGAATAGCTTCAAGAAACATGCCTCACTCTTTCTCAGATCTGTTATCAATCTAATGAGTGCTGCCAAACTAAATATTTTTCATATTTTGACAAATTAATCAGGATCACTAATAGGAACTTGAGAGGCCTTGGACTTTGCTAATTGAAAGACCCTTCAGGACACCTAAATTACACTGTAGACCACATCAAAGTGAAGGAGCACCATTCCTCCAAAAGATGTCAACTGTAAAGGTACCGTATAAACGTACTTGTAGTCGCATGTCAAATATAAGACCTGACTTTTTAGTTGTGTATATGAGCTTCAGTAAAAAACTCTACTTTTAGGTTGCTCTCACACATGCATTCTTCTCGGCGCAGGCCAATTTACCCTATGAGTTTTTTGCATGCTTGGTGAAGTGTGAAAGCCACTTTTACACTCAGTCACAGTCTGATTCCTGGTCGTCTTGAAAATGATTGCCTGGGTCTCACTTCTACCAAACCACTGTGTGGATGCTGTTCACGTTTAGTGGTATATTTTGATATTGGTTCAACTTATCACATTATTTACTGTTTTAAGTTTCTTGATGGCTGGGTTGTTATAGTCATAGGTTGTAAGGACTTTTTTTTAGATGAAAGCATATCTGAGATTATAAGTCTTTATCAGAATCAGTTCTGGGTGCATACTAAAGTAGTTGGCCCAAATGTGACTCATTTTTTCATGGGTTATGGACTGTGCATAACCCGATTTTGACCTTTGTCTGCCCTGTGGCTTTGCATCTTAGATCTGTTTTTGAGTGTCTGCCAAATAAAATGCACTTAGATTTGATCCCGTATGTCTGAGTGTTACACCAGGTGTCACTCCACACTGGCGCATAATAATCTTCTGTAAGCTTGGTTCTTGAAACTAGATGCTGCTCAAACAGAGGTGTGCGCAGAGGTTGCTGGGGAGGTATTGCAAAAGTATTACTGGAGTGTTTTTGAGAATTGTGAAATGTGAGAGGTGTGGGCAAGTTGGTTAAGCTTTCTGCTTGGCTGCCTTAAATGGGACTGATTTAGGAGTGCAGAACAAAAGCACAGTGTGTTCACACACGGAAACAGCTGGCAATCTGCACATTTGGCATATAGGCAGCATGGCTGTTACTTTTTCACACGCACACACATATACACATACCCGCAAATGTACAGAACACTATGGGGGTATATTGTTTTATTTTTATTAGATTAAAAGCTGAAGTTGGCAGTTCTAGTTGCAACGAAATTAATGTTATTTATTTATCTTATATATGTATTTGTATCCTTGTAGCATACATTATATGTTAATTCAATTATTTAAGTAAATATAGTGCTTTTAAAAAGAAGATTATGCAACGTTTAGTGCCAACCGAGAAATCTGCTTGGACGAGAGGAATTCCACAAGTGGTGATGATATAGAGCATAACAGCACTGGGACGTTTATCAATATGTATCACTCCACAACACAGGTGTTCTGTCAGTCACCAGCAGGGGTGAAAGGTGGACCAGAAAGAGGTGAAAGCAGCTGCCTGCCTTTCCATTTAACATTATTTGGGATTGAACCTGGAACCTGGATGTTTCAGAAGAATAAGTGGAAATCTCGTAAATCTTGTAAGTTTTATTCTCCTCACCTTTTGGCATCAAAATATCGGTAAGCATTTACAACTACTTTCACCCTTGATAATAACACTAACTTTTGATTTTAGAAATGACTGACAGCTTTAATGATTATAAAAGACGCATTCTTTACCCAATTTGTGTAATTTCATTCTCAATTTAAAGAAGAAGTTTTGTTTGTCCATTAGACTTTATGGCTTCACCTACATGCTTGGGTGCAAAAGGGTCAAAAATCTTTAAATGCCATAATAGTAATTTGATGATTTGTGTGCGTGTGTGTGTACAAAACTTCCACCTTACCTCACCTTCTATACCGCTTTATCCTGTATTCAGGGTCGCAAGGGCCTGGAGCCCATCCCAGGAGGTTTAGGGCACGAGGCAGGGTACACCCTGGACAGGGTGCCAATCCATCTCAGGGCACACACACATACACTCACTCACACACGGGCACATACGGGCAATTTGGGAACGCCAATTAGCCTAACCTGCATGTTTTTGGACTGTGGGAGGAAACCGGAGTACCTGGAGGAAACCCACCAAGCACGGGGAGAACATGCAAACTCCATGCACACAGAGACGGGAATCGAACACGGACCCTGGAGGTGCAAAGCGACAGTGCTAACCACTACACCACTGTGCCGTTCCTCTTGGTTATTATATCGCAACATTTCTAACAAAGTCTTTCCAACTACATTAAATAACCGTTGCCTTAATGAAAATTTTAAGACATCAGCAATTATTATATTTTGTTCTTCATTTTTCGTTTACTCTCTTAGCTTGAGAGTAATGAGTAGCGTAAACCATACTGTTAAGTCCACCACTCACATGTCTGAGTGTATTAGCATTACTATAGAACTGATTGGGTATTACACAATACACATTAATGTAAACCTTTAATTTGCACCGCGGCTGGCACTACATTCAGAGCCATGCTGTTCTAGGAAACTAATCAGTAACTCGTAACCAGTTGCATTTGTGAATTCAGTATCTCTGTGGTACAAGAAGCTTTTTGACTTTTTTTTTTTTTATTAATTTTTTTTATTACTGAGGTTTTTTTTTTTCCATATAAGTATTTATTGTAAATGACCCTAAAAGGGCTGACGATTTAAGGCAGTGTGTACAGTATGTCCATGAGCCATATTATTTGGTGTCTAGTGTGGTTGTGTGAGGAATCTCGAAGGCATGAGGCAGATTTGACTTGGGTCTGGTGACTCATGTAAAATGCTTGCAGTGGCATATGTGGATGTACTGAAAGGAGGGGAAGGATTATTTAAACATTAAGTGGGTTAGTTTCCTTTTAATTTAGAAATGTGTCATCCAGTGATGGTCTACGCTTCTTACCCGACCACACACTGTGTATCCGGGATAACATTTTCCTAAGAACATTTCCCTGGATAGTTATATGTTTGTGGCAAATAGAGATTTGTACTCCTGCTTGGACACTGCACTCCACCACTCCACTCTTAATTAATATGCCAAATCATAAGGAATAATACAGTTCTGTCGGAGGAAAGATCTGTTTTTGTAACTTTTGGTTAGGCCTTGTCTTTTTCATCCAAATCAACATTGAATTGAGTAGGGACAATCAGAAAGCATGACCAAAAGTAACCAGAACCACAAGAAAGCTAATCATTAACATGACTCTGCTCACATTTTCTTTGCCCTCGAAACTCGGAAATATTTGCAGAGCCAAACCTTGAGACAGGGAGTGGCACCTTTCATACTTTAATCTCTGAACGCTCAGCAGAGGGTGCTATATGCCTTACAAATCATCCCAATCCTCTTAGCGCAAGTCTTCTGCATCCCAAACACACCACCCAAACCCCAGTGCCTTTGCCCCACCCTTAGCGCAAAAATCTCAACTCTTCCCCAGATTAACACCATTAATCTGAGTTTACTGTACACCAGGCCCTCTTCCTATGATTTGTATCTGTATGGTGGTTAAGTGAAGAAGGCGAGCGAGTCACGGCCGAAATGTCACTGAGGGTTTAGGCTAGTGGAGTGACCCATGCTATTTTTACTTTTAGACATATTTAGACATGTGTGTGAATATGTGTTCAGCTGTCTTTGTAGCCAAATGTGCTTATGATACAAATACACTGAATGAGACCATCAGTGCTAATTTATAGCTGGTGCCTCCCCCCCCCAAAAAAAAAAAAATGTAAGCAAGAAGAGTTTAGATGAGCGTAGGGTGTAAAAGTAGGCTTTGGTCTAGTGATACTGATGTTACTGAAAGTGTACTATAAGTATGCTATGTGTGTTTGGGGGTGGGGAGGAGACCATTTTTACAACTCCGTGAGGACAGAATGTTCTCACAAGGAGCAGGTGTGTCTATCTTATGCTGAGACATGGCTATTTATCATGAGGAAAACTATTGTTTTATTTGAAAGCTGTTTTGTTGATATATAAAAAAAAAAAAGTAGAGAGAGGCTTTGTTAGGTTAAGGTTGGGACTTGGTGCGAACATTTTATGAATTTGCTCCATTAATAACGATGGTAGGTCTTCAGAAGAATAGTGAAGGGTGTGTCTTTGTGTTTGTTGACTTCTGTACGATGGTCCTGCACTAAACTACACTGTACTCTTGCTACTCATGCTTATCTTTTTCTACTTCAGTTTTGAAGTCTTATATGCAGGAGAAGATGCCGCTAAGGTATAGTGTCTCAGTCCCACCATTTCTAAACTACAGTCCTGTGTTTTTTCTTCTATTCGTCATTATTAAAGTTAGCATTTTTTAAAGATTATAAGGATCAGGGTGGTTTTGAAATGCAAACAGGGGTAAGGGCAGAATGTATGTGAAGAGTGTTTGATGATCAAATAGACTTTGTAGGCCTTGTGCAGGTTTGACTTAAAATTCTTCCCCAGTCCATCAGTTGAAGGTGCCATGTTTTGGCTTGTTCTATTTTGTTGCTATGGTTTCGTGCTTTGATCATGAATGGTACCATGAAGACTAAGAGGTGCTATTGAAGAAGGGGATTAACCAAAACTGCTCTGTTAGATCTCATGGCCTCATGTCTGCAGATCTGACCTGCAGTAATAAAAATGAATAATTGTTAGATAATATTTAAACAGGTAACACAAGTGATTTGACTAAGGTAATTGGAATTAAGGTTCATGGCTTTGAATTATTATTTTTTTGCCTGTCAGAAATCAAAAGAACTGCGTTTTTTTTCTGATTAAAAATATATATTTTTTTCTTTTTATATATTATTATTGTTGTTTTGTTTTACTTCAGCTCTTTTCACAAAGTGTAACAGCTTGTTATTCCATCTGAATGGAGCTATAAATGACAAACCTGCACTCACCCATTAACCCTCTTTCATGTGGTTCATGAATGTGGCGTGTGCCAGTTGAAGGGTCAAACCCTCCATTTTCTGCCTTTTTGATGGGGTGAGTATTATGGTGTCCAGGCTAATGCTAATAATTCACCAGTGCACCCCAGGAGATTCACCCCAGGTAGTAACTGCCTGCGCCGCTGCTGCAGCTGAGGACACAGTAACACAGTAGAATAGAGAGATGTGCATATTCACACACTCCCATACACACACACATGCATGCATAAGTACGTCATTAATACCCAGGTCATGTTTGCAAACTGTAGCAGACACATTAGCCAGGCATATCTATGTAGAGAAGAACTGTTTAGGGAATTATGTTTACTATATACTTTAATTTAACAATGATGTACAGTAAGAATAAACTGAGAGACCAAGATAGTGCCCAAGGCATTGGGGCCAAGGTATTGTTTTTCCTTCTACTATCTAAGTAATCAGCTAAGGCTTAAAGAAATATTAATGTTTTTTATCCTTATCTCCTTCCACCTCATCTGTAGTGCAAGTCTGATTACCATAGTCAAGAATTACAACACGTTTCTCTGTACTGAGAATATTCTAATATTTACTAGAATAAGAAATCTACAAACAGATAATGAAGTCCTCGACGAATATTAAAATATGTGACAAAATCTTGAAATTAAATCTAGATCTAGAAAAAAATATTGTAGACATAAACAAAGGGCGAATGTTTTACCAAAGCTGTTTTTAAGTAGCTATAGTGGTGGCCAAATGTATTAAGACAACATATTTGTCATGAATTATAGTTCTCACTGTGCACAAAACATGTGATCACTGATTAGTTCTAGCCCACTGTATCTAGCTAAAGAGTGGTGCTAATTAACTGAAAATCTGGCTTATGTGACAATTGTACTCAGCGTCCAGAGCCATGGACTGGGTCATCTCCAGAACAGAGAAATCTGTTGGACCATGTTGAAGAAAGCAGCAGCAGCAGTCAAGAAACCATCTTTTGTATCTTGAGGAAGCAATCAAGCATAAAAAAGAAGAGGAAAAACATGGAATTTCACTTTTGTCCATCACTCTATAGCAACACAGTAAAGTACTTAATCTTTGCAAAGCGAGATCCTAATTTAAGGGCATTTCTGTGTTTTAATAGACCACATTCTCATAGAGGTACAACTGGGGAATCTGTTCCGGCCAAAGAGGCAGGTTTGACTGACACGATTAAAATAGGCCATGTTCAGAGTTCAGTTCAGGGCACTGAGTTAGGAGATAATGTAGATCTCAGCGATAACTATAGACTTGTAAGTTAATCAGACAGTTATTCATCACCTACTTTAAAGTGAGTTATAATATCAGGTGATGACAGAACAAATATAATGTAAGTGTAATAAAAGATGACTGCTTGGTCAGCTTATTGATTAAGCCATTAGCAAGTTTTACAAAATGTCCAAAGACATTACTTTTGTCATCATCACCTTCATTTTTCTATGTTGGCACTTTCTTTTTGACTCTATTGGTGCATGAAATAAAAAAATCCTTTCATAAGTAGTCACTCCTGCAGCTCTTAGCATTAGATTGTGACAGTGAAGAATTCAGTACATCCCTTTGATTAACCTGAATCAATGTGTTTGTTACACGCGTATGTTTTAAGGCAGGGTATCATAAGACATGTACTGGAGGGATTGTTTAAACACCATCACATTCTTTCTTTAAGTGTACTTTCTAGATAGTTAATTTGATGATCCTGGAGATTTCAGTGTAAACAAGTTCCTGTATGTGCAGAGGTTTTTTTCTTTTTCTTTTAGGTATTACTTTCCATGTAAAGTAACTTTGACAGGATCTTGGACAGATTTTTTTATATATATAGTGACTCACTAGGCAGTATAGTCTTATATAATTGCTAGTTATGACCAAGCAACTTATTTGGGCTGGAGGCATTCCATGAGTGCTGACATAGAATAGAACAGCACTGGGATGTTTAACTATATTGTATGCATCACGCCAACACTTCACCAGTGTTCCAATAATCATTAACCCCTGATCAAGGGCACTACTTGGTGTGTGGAACAAGGGATTGTGTACACAGCGCACTAGCTTTCCATTTTATGCTATTTCAGATTCAACCCTGGAACTATTCTAAAGTGGAATAAGTGGAGACACAAATATAAACTTTTAATACACTAACTATTAAAAAAAATAATTACACTGACTGTCGGCCGTCCACTCAACACTAGTTCCACCAGTCACAGAAGAATGTATGTTCACTGAGCAAAATAACTGGTTAAATAAGGAAAGAAATAAAAATCTGTTGATAATAAATGGCGTTTGTAGAACTGTTATATAAAAGCAATATCTCACTTGAGGCCGTGTTGTTGTGTTCTGTTCACTGCCTCTAATGTGATATTACTGAATTATGAATCTTTTTAATTTTCATATTAACAATATGACCAAGTACACCACAAGAGCTTTTGACAGTATGGTAGGTGGGCAATGAGCAATACAGCTGGGACACTCTCTCCCTCTTTCTCATCGTCATACAACCATTTCACACTTACTTCTGGTTAACTGCGGTAAACTTGACTTTGGTGGTACTTTTATCACTGTCAGCTCTTTCAACAGCGCCGTGCTTGGATTGGATTCCATCTCATGAGCCACTTTGTGTTGGCTTAATGAATACATGCAAATGAGCGAGTTTAAAATGTAAATCATTCAGTCAGTCTTTTAAATGATCAGAATGAAGAAGTATAGAGGCACACACTTCATAGGCATCTAAACAGCAGTAATGCGAAAAGCGAGCATTACATTATGCTTATGTAAATGAGAGCTTTTAAATTAAATGGTGTCATGGGTACAAACATGTGATTTGTTCACCAGCACAAGACTGCGTTGGTAATCATTTATTTTTATTCGCCAGTAGGATTTATAATACTTTCTATTCAGAATAACACAGTGCATTGGGATGGAAAAGCACTGCTTTAATTATCCTTTCATTACTTAATGTTCAGTGGATATCTATGCTGTAGTGCTCAGACTCAAAATATCAATAATATGTAAGCGTGTATTCCCTCCCCCCCCATCTCTCTCTCTCTCCCGCTCTCTCCCTTTCACTCAATTTACGGCTGTACCCATGTGACAGAGGAAAAAAAGGGAGGGGAGAGAAAACGTGCCTTTCTGGCACCAGAGATCTAGCGTAGTTCGTTGAGACACGTGGACTCCATGCTGCAATGCTGCAACAGAACGCCAGCAACCCCCTCATTTATTCCATGCATGCGCGCGTGTGTGTGTGTCTTCTAACAACTTTATTTAGGGGTGTTGAACACTGCTGTGGGTGTGAGGATGTTCAGTTTGTGTGGTTGATTTGCTGAGTACTTGTATGAATAGAATGCAACATTTTCACAATTTTTTTTTTTCACAAAAGCAAAATCATTAAACTTACATACAAAGCAATTAGAGGAAATGCGTTTTAGTTTTTATCCTATCTTCTGTTCTTGACCTCAATTCAGTAAGTAGGTCAGTTCACATGGCCAGCCTACAGTATGTGAGGGCTAATCTCTTAATCGAGCAGGAATGTAGAATATTCTGAACTCCAGGTTCCATCTCCGCTTGTCGCTGTGGCGCTGTTGTATCAGGTCAAAGTTTTTGGCGCATTACCTCATCGCCATTCATGCATTTATGCTCAGGCTTTTAAGTTGTACTATTTTCTCGTCCTCCACCTCCCAGGCTGCAGCCTCATTGGCTCTTCAGCAAGGGTTCAGACTTTTTTTCAGCACCATGGATACAGCGCAACGGAGGAGAGTTCAGCTTTGACCAATCGGAGGACAGGAGTGAATTCGTAAGCACCACACGGCCTCAGATGATCCCCCACGTGTACCTCAATCCCTCAATAGCTACTCTGCCCCAGCACGCAATCTCTCAAGTGGGGAGGGGGGTGTTGATGGTGTGCCAAGCTCCAAAATCTCGCCCATGGCTGCGTCTTGGTCAGTGAGAGCTTGCGCAGAGAGACGGTGTCCTTCAAGATCACAATGAAATGGGTTTTTAGCCAAAACAGCTTATAGACACAGCAAATACTGACTTGGTTGGTCCTTTTTCATATTAATAATCGTATTATTGTGTCTTTTAATGAGTTTAATGAAAACTACTTAAAAGTATAGTCAGAATCATTTTAAATATTTATTTTAAAAGGGGAGGGGACTTCTCTCATAGGCAGTCCTTTCAATATGAAACCCACTCATGTTGACTTCCACCATGCTGACCCAACTTTTAAAACAATAAACCTTGAAAGATAAATGTGACATTCCCTGTAGCGCAGATATTGAAAGATGGGCAGCAGACGAAATTAACATTATGACGCCTTGAATTAAGCTCATTTTCTAAAGTGGAAATATAAAGTTTTGTGATATCTTCGGCGGTACACCTACGCCTACACCCGAATCACATCAGTGCTGATATTCAGTACAACAGCACTCCTCCTTTTGGTGTGATCTTGCTTAATGTTTGTGTTTCAGTGACTCAATTCTCACTCACTCTTATGCGCAAAGACACACTCACACAGCAATATTGCTCTCTTGCCACAGTTTTCTCTTTCCACCAATATAAATAAATACTGATAAATGAACTTGATAACGAGCAACATGTGGAAAGCATTACATGTTACATGTGGCCAACTCCGTCTGCAGGTGATGCTCGACCACACCCCGCTGCCACAATCTTCTCAGTTACATATTAATCTTAACTTAAAACTTGTGCATAGAAGTGTTTTGTGTGTGTGATTTGTACAGATGGCATCTGCATGCGAGTTCTCCTTAGCATGACCTCATTGCCGCGCTAACGAGATGGAGTGTGGCATTGTGGATAGGTGCACTGGAAAGGGTGGTAAACAGTACCGGTGACAAGGGCCTTGGGCTCAGACTTCCTCACTGCTGACACAAATCACACTGTAACCTACTAACACCAAACACTCACACAGCCACATTACAGCCTCAGTGGGTAAAATAGAACTTGTGTCTAATTTTGTGCTAAGTGCCAAACTCTCCACTAACCTTTTTATGATGCACACATTTGGACTTGTTTCTTATTGTAGTGTATTTAGTGTATTCTAGGATAAAAAGCATTTAGTGAATTGTTTGTCTTCTTCCAAATTACATTTGCACTAAATTACACCTCTTACATTTGGATGTATTCAGTCTCATCTGTTTTTTCACATTGCAAACTGTACCAGAATGCATTCAAGCCACTTAATTGATATTTGGTAAGACAGCCTGTTATCACTGGAAAAATAGCTTTTTTTGTTTCCCAGAACATTAAAAAATGAATTTATTTTTAATTACGTGGGAATGTGGTGTATATTCGGCATTAAATTATTTTTAAAAAACCCATGCATTATTAAATTCAGGATTCGAGATTGTTTGAATTTTAATATCTGCCATAATTTTTTCCCTGCCTGGACTTTGACACAGCGGCACGGTAGTGTAGTGGTCAGCGCTGTCGCGTTGCACCTTCAGGGTCCGGGTGCGGTTCCCGGTCAGCCTCGATTCCTGTCTCAGTGTGCTTGGAGTTTGCATGTTCTCCCCGTGCTTGGTGGGTTTCCTCCGTGTACTCCGGTTTCCTCCCACAGTCCAAAGACACAGTCCAGATTAGGCTAATTGGCGTTCCCAAATTGCCTGTAGTGTGTAAATGAGAGTGTATGGATTGGCACCCTGTCCAGGGTGTACCCCGCCTTGTGCCCTAAGCCTCCTGGGATAGGCTCCAGGCCCCCGCGACCCTGAATACAGGATAAAGCGGTATAAACAGTGAGTGAGTGGATATGCTTTCTTTGCAGTGTGTAAGAAGAAAACAATAAAGACATTTGTTTGTCACAAGAGTTTCAAACCGACACAATTCAAGTGAAACATCAGTGGAACAAGAGAACAGCTCTCATGACCTAAAAGAGTAGCACCAAGCTGGAGAATGATAAGATTTTTTTAAGGATGTAAAACATGTAAAAAATATTTTTATTTATTTATTATTATTCTATTATTATTTTAAAATAAGTTTTAAGGACACCCTTATTAAAAATATAGTGAAGCGATTGAAAACGAGTATGTCGTTTGAGATTATTAGATACGGTGTTCCACACAGATATAAATAGAGACACGAGCATCACACTCAGTGGTTTGCTCCAGTAGCCTGACCTATTAACAGTCTAAAACATTGATTTTTTTTTTTTTTTTTTTTTTTTTACATGACTGTCATTCTTAAACCTAATTAGAGAAGGTTTCTGGTACACCAAATATACCCTTAACCAGATTTTTTTTTGACAAATCCTGTCTTCACCGGGCATCAGTCTCTGGTCTCCTGTGAGCTGTCTCTCTTCAGTGAAAGATTTATTCACGGGCGTGTCTATGTAATCCAGAATTACATACTATGTGTCCTTTCGTGTCTGAGTATTTTTGATGTCCTAGACTGAAGAACAATACACATGTGCCAGAATATGATATTAATGAGCCTATAATTTTATGCTGCCATAAGCAGAACCTAGATCTCTGTACTGTGGGCATCTTGTATACATGATTAAAGGTTCAAATGATCTAGGATTACTGCTTTAGGAGTTGAGACATCGCCTGTCAAAGGATGTCAATAAGCAAAAACTTTGTTTGGTTACTCACTGCAGTGGCCACGATCTGTGTCAGCTCTTTACAATTCTTTTAACCCTAGCTGAATAGCTTCTCATTCCTTTTGGAAAGTGTAGAAGAGCCAAACTACTGGCCTTTGAAGAAAACAAAGAAAATAAAACAACAAATTTGATTATTTTGTGTATTGGATTAAGAACACCTTATTAAAACCTGGAAGGATAGTGGTGAACTGCCAACTTTGCAAGAAATGTGAAGAAATATGGTTGTCCAGTGTACAAGATCAGTTATGATCTGGGGTGGCTTCATTTGTTCAGGTCTAGACTCAGCAATGATATGTAGCAATAACATGAAGTCAATTAATGATCTGAATGTACAGAATGATCTAGGTTTGTACAGAATGACCCATCCCATCTATGGATTTTTTTCTTTGCTTTCCTAATGACCCATGGCATTTACAAGCATATTCCAGGAGGCCAATGCCAAGATCCATCAGGCTCAAATTGTGAAAGACTGGCTCTGATAGCATGAGGAATCATTTTCACACAAGAATTGGTCACCACTGAGTCCTGACCTTAACCCCACAGGAGGTCTTTGGAATGTGCTGAAGAAGACTTTATGAAAAGAGTTGACTCTCCTGTCAAAATTTCAGCCAAAAATGAAAGCAATTCTGAATGGAATTAAATATTATGACTAACATGGAAAGAGATAAGGATAAAAGTGCAGTTTGATGGGTTTTTATGAACACATCTTAGACATAAAGATCTGTAATCTGGAAAGTCTGTAGAGCGAACCCATGAGTCAGTGGACAGACATGGGTCAAACGATCTGCAAGAGAATCGAAGTCTGTTGTACAAAAGAGGTTTAATAAAACCTGGCTCAGAGACACGAAGCTTATATTAGCAAGGAAGTCCTTATATACTGTGATTATGATTGCAGGTGATTTGGAAAGTGAGTTTGCCCTGAGAAATGCCCCTCACTGGATTTTTATTTTTTTTCAGAACAATAAACCCTAGAGATATTTGTCGGTAGAAATCCCAGCAGATCAGCAATTTTTGGAAAAGCTCAGTCTAGTCCGTCTGGCACCAGCAACCAAGACTTTCAAAATCACCATTCTTTCCCATTCTGATGCTTGGTTTGAGCTTTAGCAGGTCGTCTCGACGATGTCCACATGTCTAAATGCATTGATTAGAATTCAAACAGGTATACCTAATGAAGTGGCCGTGTTCCATCTGAGGCACATATTTAGTTAAATTCTGTATTTAATTAAAATGAGATAAATTATATCTTTAATGATTTTCAAGTGACACTAGGGTCATTTAGCCGAAAAGCTCGTGTAATAGATTTACATTCAGGACCTAAAAATAGCACGTGGGACTTTAATCATTCACCATCACTGCACCCACGAGTGTTAGACAGAGAAACGCAAGTATCAGACCCAGTCAGGACAGTAATACATATGGCCTCCATCTCTCCTCACCTGAGGCACTGGAATGACGGCTAATATGCTGGTTTAATGGGCGAGTCCTAGCTTGCTTTCTTTTTCATGGTTTCTTCCTCTGGCTGTCTGAGACTCGGGGTTCATCTAGGACACACAAGCTGTTTAATTACAGCATGAGTTCAGCAGCTGAGGAACTGAGTACTGAGGGTTAAGCTAAATACGTATTTAGATCCCCGAAGTGAGGATGGAGCACATTAAATGGTGCACTGATGTTTGCTCTGCCCCTCTGCCTTGATAAAATTGAATTTTCACCCAGTAATTTGGTTTATTGGGAGCCTTCTCTAATGATGTCTAAATCGTTCCCACACACACACACACACACTCACACACACAATATTTGAAATAATCTCTTCCACCTGCTGTCTCTGCTCATTTTCTTTATCCATACTTCCTTCTATTGTCAGTTGCCCCATGTTACACATACATGCACGACAGGGACAGGGGCTTTTTAAAATAATTTCATCAGTGCACATATTAAAATAGTTAAGGAACCCTTACAGTCTGATTAATCCTAACCTGCCATGAGTTGCTCTCACTATCCTGTAATAGTAATATCAGCTTTCTGTCAGCTTGGAATTGGCAGGAGCCATGATGTGGTGTCAACCATCATCATGGTCCAACATCAGATACAATGAATGGCAGGAGTTTGAGACGATCAGAAGTGAGAGATCAGAAGTTTTTCCCTCGATGTGGACATGGCTATAAGGGTCACTCAACAGAGCCAATTAATTATATAGTTTCCTGTGGATGGACAAGAAGTTTAAAACTAGTTTGTCTCATTCTTATATGTTCCGTAACCGTGGTGTTAATTAAGAGCAGTAACGTGAAGCGCCGCCATGAGACAAAACATGGGTTTGAACAGGCATACAGAATCCGCAGCAGTCCGAGGTGAGGGCGTGTAAAATACTGTGGTTGAAAAGGCAGCGGGTTGCTAAAAGAAGAGTTTTGCTCTTTCATCTAATACTTAGTAACTCTGACAGTTACGCTGATGTGTACAATAAAGTTATTTCATTTCTATTGTTCCAATGGTGAGTTGTGAAAACTTGTTTAGAGTCTAAAAAATCCTTCTGTACTAGATAGTATGTCACCACACTACTAGTGTCATTACTCATGCATAGGGGGTTCCTCCAGAAAATGAATGAATACATTTACTGGTTTGGGACAGAACCTTAAAATCTATGTGTGTGTGTGTGTGTGTGTGTGTGTGTGTGTGTGTGTGTGTGTGTGGTCCCGCTCCCTGTTTGAGGAAACATGGTGTATATTAAACATGTGGTCAGGCTGAGTGATTAATCACATTTTATTTTCAATTCCGATTTTGGTTTCCAACGATCATAAAAACAAGATAATGGAGATGAAATGATTTATTGTGCTGTATTCCGTCTCACAGTGGCGCTCTCTTTTTGTCTCTTTGTGTTATAAATCTTCTGTATTGCTGCTGTGGAATCCTCTGCTGTGGTCCTCCTGCCCTCCGCCTGCAGGACGAGCTACACCGAGTGGCAGAAGGAGTATGAAACGCTGGCAGAGATGGTGGTGCCGCGCTCCACAAAGTAAGCATAACTACACTATTAATTTCATTTCACAAACGTGTGATTGATCAACGACAGGAAGAATGTTTCAGTAATGTCATGCGCTGTGCCACATACTGTACAGACACATACAACACAGTCGTTATTTTATTATCTATAGACGTAGTTTGTGTCCAGACAGGACGCAGTGTGTGTCCTCTACTGTTGATTTAACAGGTTTTGTGATTTAGAATCAGAAACATTTCATGGTTGACCTGCAGAAAGCAACTGACCTTTTGCCAACGAGGCCAGATGATGTGAGGCGTTATGTCCGACGGGCGCGGCTCACTGTGGTAACCTAGCAACCTGTGTTTCCAGAGCAGATATGGAGCACCGCCTGCTGGCGTGGGCTGTTATCTTCCGTCAGAGCAGCGAGGGCAGGAGACGTTTTTATGATTGTTTCCAAACTCTACTTTGAAAATACAACATATTACACAACAGCTGCATCAAACTGCGGCTGCATGAAGAAAACATGCGATATGCAATAACGTTGTAGCGATAATAGTCTGGTGGGCTTACCAAACAGTGCAGGGATAAAGTCTTACTTCCTGTCCGCACAGGAAGTCCATATTCCTGTTTTCAAAGTTCCTTCACTAAAGGAAACAAACCACCTACACGCTGTAAAATAACACGTTTATCAGATCTGGATGGTTGTAATAATGCAGACCTGCTCTGTTTTTCAGTGAATGATTGTAAAGCTCCACAAACAACATTTTCGTGGAGGTGTTTGAAAACAGGTTTCCTCCCGACACAGCAGCATGTGGAGATCAGTCTGACTACAGAGACTACAGAGATAACGATATTACTTGTGATAAATAAACAAGATATTAAAGTGTACTCAGTTCTGCCTTTCTGCTGCTTTCAGTATTCTGCGAAAAATACAACAAAGTGCTTGTTGAATTAAAAAAAACTGAAAGGAAGTTATTTCTGACATTATTTTGAACAAAATGCACCATTAAAAAAGAATGATAGTTACATTTTAAAGTGCAGTTTTCTGCTCTACCTGTAACTAACTAAAAAAAATCACTGAGTGTCTTTCACAATGTGTTTATTGTGCAAGTTGATTTCACAATGGCGATAAAAAAACATTTATTGTGCAGCCCTCGCTCAGACAGATGTGTGCTTTGGTAATGCAGACTTGATCTTTAATTGCAAATACTTTCTATATAATATCTATCAAATGTACGTAAGTGCAGTAGTTGAGTAAAACGTAAGAAGTTCAGGAAAACGGGACACTCACCCAGGCAGCATGACATAATACTGTAATACTGTGTTTATTTCTGTCTCAAGGACGTCCTTTTGTAGCTGCTGAAATGTGTGAAACGCAGCG
>JAOVVB010000027.1:8886096-8903648 GCA_028570985.1 Heterobranchus longifilis | reverse complement strand
CATGAGCTTCAAATGAAAGGCTGGAATCTATAATCACACCGAGGTCTTTTACTGTTGCACTTGATGGAACAGAAAGGTCATCTAAAACTACTGAACTGCATCAGCCGAGTCCCAGGCCATCTTCAATGTTGGTTACAATATTAACACAACAAAAGGAGCACCACAGTTATGGAATAGACTTTTGATTAATGTTCAGGACTCAATGTTGAAGTCCAGGCTGAAAACATTTATTTAGTCAAGCATTTTATGAATAGATTTGTTCTTGGGTTAAGGTACAGAACTGGTGTGTGTTTGGATGCTGTGTAGTCCCACTCTCATGAGCTCACTTAGGTTTGTTGACAGTGAAGTGACTGGTTGCGTTACTTCCCAGGGAGCTCGCATGCCTGTGTTTCCCTCTGGCTCTCTGTTTTATTTATCTTGAAGTCCCTGCTGGCATTCTACACAGAATATACTGTACGCTAACCTTATGTGACTGTGAGTTTACCTTTCTCTCTCTCTCTCTCTCTCTCTCTCTGTTGAGCTACACATGGCACTCCTGGGTAACCAGTAGTAACCCTAAGCCCTTTAGCCCTCTAGACATGTCAATAGTCAACTTTATACCACATATTTATAGCAAGGAATCGTTTATTTCTTCCCTTTTGAGTCTCTTTCCTCTCTGGATTTCTTCCTTTTGTCATCTCAGGTGTTTTTTTTGCTCGTTCATCAGGGACAAACTGATTTTTCTTTACATTTTTATACATTTATATCCATGATTTTTATTCCTGTGAAGCTGCTTTGCTACATTATCCACTGTTTTTATCCAAGCACTATACAAATAAAATTACATTTTCATATTTTAAAAACATACCCTGGAGCATTTTCTTTCGAGTTTTTAAATGTGATGCTCATACGCAGTGTTCACGTCTTCCTGGTTGTGAATGAGAGAACTCTTTCCCCGGACATGGTGTCTCAAAGGGTTCTCAGGCTGAAAGTGAGAGGAGACAGCGAGGGTTGTGGAGGATGTGGTGGGAGCGTGGGGCCCCTCACAAAGTGTCGGCTCAGTCAGCATGTGGTCCTGGGTGCTGTTTACACCTCTACAACTGCTCAACTATGTTTACTATGACATTTCCACATCCCTACACTCATGTGCATGTCTTTCAACTCAGTTAAGAGGCCCAACCATTTTCCAGCATGACAATGCTTCTGTGCAAGAAGTGAGGTCCATGAGCACATGGTTTGCCAATGACCAGCCAACCTTGGCAACAGGTTTTGAGACTTTGTTCAGACTGCCAGCCCAAATCCAGTTGCTGCAAATCAGATCTGAACCACATCAAGATGTAGGTTGAAATCAGATTCGAGCTGTATTCCTAAAGACGTGTCTGAATCAGGATGCTCTACCTGCTCAAATCCGATTTCAAACCCTTGTGGTAAGGGCCATCGATCCATGGTTGAAAAATGAGCAGGAAGGTGATGGAAGCAGAATAAATGCAAATATTAAAAGAAACTGACCAGGTTTACAGGACTGTCCACCACCTCCATGGTTTATTCCCCTCACCTCTTGGCTACATATTACCGGTAAGAATTTAAAACTACTTTCACCTCTGTTCATTACACTGTCAGTTACTAATTGTCTGTCTCCAGCTCTGCCAGTCGCACTTACTGTAGATCCACCAGTCGAGGAACAGTATGTGGTGATTGAGTAAAATAAGTGGTTAAATAAAGACCCAATTCATAACCTGCTAGCACAAGAAATTGCAAAGTGAAGTTGCTACGCTCCCTGTGCAGGGAATGCCAGTTAAAACCCTTAAAACCCAAGCGGCACAGATACGTGCCAGCAACACAGCATTAAATTAAGATGATAAAAAAAATGCTTATATGAAAACCATGGCGGTGTAATGGTGAGACTACAGTTGTTGTACCACTGTCAGAATATGGAAATGAAGTTGCAAAAATGTAGAACTCTCAAAATGAGCGTAGTGTTGTTTATTCGTTTATTTATTTTGCTCATAGAAACAACTGAAAAAAAAGCATAAAAACATGTGATCATGTGTATGTGTGCTATTTATTTGCCTTTGTCACCCAGTTTAAAATTTTTGCTCAGTCATGTTCAGGGGAAGTTGGTTCAAATGAACAAAGATTCAGTTCATCATATTGTCTATTTTGTGCTGAAAAAAAGGATATGCCACTCTATCCTTAACAATCCTGAGCCCTATACATGCTTATTAAAAAACTGCAAAACACATAATGGCTAAAATGCTCTAAGTTTTAAGGGCTACGGGACATTCCCTCGACAAAATTCCACCATTCATAACACCCTTCGATATCATCAGTGCAGACATCACTTTCTCTCTGTTTGTATCCCTGGCAACATAAACACCTTGGATATCTGTTGCTGCTTTTGTTTAAATTTCACACTCTGAAAAGTAAAATAGTAAAGATTTATTGAAACAGAAACTGATAGCATTACATTAGCATGTACAGTGTACTACTGAAATGCAAATAAAGCATATATAAATTAATGCGTATTTACTTTTACAGATTACTAGCCTATATAATAGTAAGAACTCATTGATTAAGTAGATTATTAAATTTGTATTGTGTCATATTAATATTATGCCATTCTTAAATATCTCATCATTTATGTCCAATTTATCCTGTATACAGTGTCACAGGGGAGCCTGGAGCCTAGCCTATATATATATATATATTTCAGTTTCAAGGTAAATTTTTCTGCTTTTCAGTGAGAAATTCTGCTTCAGTGAGAAATTCATGAACCAGTGCTCACTTGTTCCCTACACCATTCATTTACCTTTAAAGCGAGCAGATTTTCTCACTGTGGTTTGGAATGAACACCATGTAATATTCCACTTTACTAGAAACTACGGTACTAGCTGATCAGAATGCAGCTACTTACTGCCTTTTTGTCTCAACCTACTGTACATTGTGCAGCAAAGCCAGACATATGGTCCCGATATTTCCCATTGATGCTTTATTATTTAAGAAGCCTAAACTGCTTAGTGTGTAAATATGTCTCCATAAGTCATTTTGGCAAAAACACCCACTCAGTGCGAATTATCTGGACATCCTGCTACCTTTGAACGATATTGGACATTTTCCTAGAGTCTGATGGGTACTGATATAAAACTGTCTTCCTACATAATAGCAGACGTTTCAAAGAAAGACCCAGAAATGTTACATGTGCATTATCAGCAAAGAAGTTAAACGGTAGCTGTTTTTTTTCTTCTTATATACATATATACAGTGAGACAGAGAAAGTTGGTTACAGTGAGGATAAGACTTGAGCATGACAGCCAAACCACAACCTCCTGACTAGATTGCAACCCCACCTCTCCAGGGTTTTCTCTTCTAAGAATGACAACGTACTTCTTGAGTCCCCCAACTACAGTTGCCCCCCCCCCCACCAAAACCACCAAAAATCACTTCCTCTAATGAATTCCTTTAATTGGTATGGTCTCCTCCAAGAACCTTTTAACCATACTGCAGGGTTACCGGAGCATCATGGCATTGCGGGAGGTTTGAGAGACTGATGGAAATGTTAATAGTTTTACATTAAATTACTATTTTTGCAATGTAAGTAAAATAGAAAAAGTGCAAAATAACAGTAAAAAGTGAACAAATACACAGAAAAGCGTATAGCTGAAATATATTATGTTATAATGGTGGTGCTATGTTTTTGGTATAACCTGACAAAAAGGTTTAGCAAACACTTGCATATTTGTTTAACACATCCTCGACAGTTTAACAAGGAATATGGAACGATCTTCACATGATTATTATTGGTGTTGGTGTGATGTGTTTCTAGAGTAAACGTAGGGGTTTGGTGAACAACTAAAATGAGCCCCCCAGCTAGTTTGTTCCTTGTGAGTATTAAAATACATGTTGTCTCAGCTTGAAATAGTAATAGAATAACAGTTCCAGAAAGATGCAAAAACCCCAGCCTCAGGCTCTTCTTTTCTATTGGCTCAGGATTGGCAGAACTGCAGGGATAACATTCACCTAGATGAACCTGGCACAAAGCGAAATTTGAGGAGGTGGATGTAAAAAAAAAAAAAAAAAACACACAAAAAATACCACACAGCCGGAAAGTAAATGCCTTTTTGTTACATTTCAATAAGTCAACTTTTTGGTCTTAAATCCCACTGAATTGCCTCAGTGCACATTTGTCATTATTTTAGAGATTAAACATTTTTTCATTTTCTTATTTCCCAAATCTTCAAACATTTTTTCATCACACATCTCTACCTCAATATTTATTGTGTGGCCATGGAAAGCATGATCACCTTCAGCCTCATCCAGATAAACAAGCTTCTGTCCAATTGTGCATGACCTTGCAGTGCTCTTTCATCCCAACTGCCATCACAAAAGACCCTGCCAGCTTTTTAATACAAGTGTGTGTGCTGATTGTGTACTGTATAAGCCACTCCAATTTAGCTGAGGTGTAAAAACTCGCCATTCTTTGTTTCTCTAGTCATCTAAATATGCCTGTTGGTCGTGATCCAGCAAGGTTCACGCCTTCTCCCCACTCTGGCCCCTTTCACTCTTCTGTTCTGTTCTGGGAAAGCAAGCAAGAACAGAACTGTTACTGCATCAAAACTGTTAAGTCCATTGCCTGTAATCTAATTGGCACAGAGAGGCGTTGTATTGTCAGCAGGCAGAAGCGTGGAGGCTGCAATCATGCCCACCCAGAGGTTTCCTGTCTGTAGTGTTGCCTCAGTCAGGAAGATAGTGGAGCCCACCATTCAAACAATTCTGTGTAATATTCTGTTTACTACTTACAGTGCATGTCACATTGGCTCAAGCCTTCTCAATACTACAGCAATGTACTAACATGTTAACCTCCTTCAAATACCTGAGGATCTTAATGATGTCAGGTTTATATGCAGAGGTAGTAGATGTCGTTTAAGATTATAACTGAGATAATGATAATTTGAAATAAATGCGATTTTTTTTTTTTAATATAATCTTGTCTGAGACATACTGTGTAATAACATGTTCTCCATATCAGATAATACCATGAAGGCCCTCTAATGACAGCCCTGCGATTAAAGAAAATTACCGTGCTCTGTTTTTCTCATCAATCAGTGTGGTCCCACAAACAGAAACATCGTTCCTATTGCTTTAGGTAGCATGATTTTTTTTTTTCTGTTAGTTTGCTTCATAAATAAAAAGCTTTATTTCTTTTATCCTTCGCTATCAGCTGCACAGTGGTGTACAGTAGTGGTTGGCACCTTCAGGTTCCAGGTTCAATTCCCACCGCAGGTCTGTGTGCATGGAGTTTGCATGTTCCCCCCGGGTTTCCTCTGGTCCAAACCCATGCAGATCAGGTTAATTTGTTGCTGAAGTCTGTTAGAAATTTGTCATCAACTGTCTTTGGTCACAGTGGCACTAAACAGGTTGCCAGTGAGTATGGCACATTTTGCATTTTAATGTCATCAATCTCAACTCATAAACAAAGAATTCTTTTACAAAGTACAATTTTAGTGTGTGAGAACAAAATCATCGCAAAGTTATCATTACTTTAGTAGGTTTTTATTTTTCATTTTACATTATTGTAATTTTAACACTCAATAAACTCTTAATAAACTGTAGCCTTGCTTGTTAATGATGTGCTTTCCTCATGGGTGAACCTTACACCAAAAGCATTTCTAAAAGTTTTTCATTCTTTTATCATCTGTCAGAAATGATTTTATATAAATTTTATGCCTCTATTTTAATCAGTGTTTTTATTCGCTCAGATTTTTTAGGGCAATCAATGAACATATTTTTTTATTATGGTGATATGTGCAAATGCATAGCAGTCTCAAGAAAAGAATTATTAGGTTAATAATAATAAATAAAAAAAAAAGTCATCTGAACACAGCTTTTATCATGGACATTTGTTAAATATGCCACTCTGAAAAATTACCACAATGAATACAGGTAAAGTGATATTTTACAAATACATTGGGATCAATGTCTGCAGTGAGCGTTTATACCATTTAATATTTTTCAACAAACTAGATCTTGAAAAATGGTAGGAAAAAACCTCCCAGATAGCAAAAAAGATCAGATATGATGCAGATCTGTTGGAGGCAAAAGTAAACGAGGTGCTACAGTAGTTCATGGCTGGTGCTACTGTAGTATGGTTCAGAGACGGTTCAATAGTGAACCTCCTGAGAACTGGTTTTATTATTCCAAGAGCTGGAGAGTCAAGTCATTACGTCACTGTATATGCCTGTGTGCGTCTCTACATTCCCAGCAATGTTAACGGCGATAGCGCGCTTCCATGTGGCTTTGCGAGCAGTTCTCCTGGAAAACATTCCTTGAAAGTATTTGAGCTGCACAGTGCATATTGAGTCCATTTTTAAAAGATGCCGGTCACAAACTTTTAATTGGTCTTGATAATCCTGCCCCCAGCCCCTGACTTGAGCGGCTCTTTGTTTTAACCCAGCAAAGTGTTGGTGCCTCCATGGAACAGTTTTTTTCTGTCTGGAAAACAAAGAACTGGTTTAAAATTTGCCACCAAAAAGGCTTGAAAGTGATCAAAGTTGGGTCCAGATTGGAGTTATCTGCTATCTGAGAATGCATCGATCCTGCCATTTAATATATAGCCTTTTGCTTTCCTTTTTTGAATATGCTTCACCAGAAAATAAGAATCTATTGTGCTTTTAAAACTCATTTGGAAAAACAGAGTTCAACTTAATTCTTGAGAACTTACTTAATGACGTGCTTAATGATTAGCTGATCAGATAAATTAGTCATGTAATTCATTTAGATCCCCAAAGATGGCGTTAAGATCCTTTAATATGAAGTGAAACCCCACTTTAAATGCATATTCATTTTTATAATCATCATGTAATATCCAATGGTGTGGACCTACTGTACAGTAATAGGGGTACTTAGTAATAGGGGTCACCATTGCTGGGTGCAATTTCACCTTACAGGGGCCACTGCAACTTTCTTAAGGATAAACCAGTACCTGGAAATAAATGAATGATTTAGTGAAATTAATATTTACTGGCATCCATTGTATTTCTATTTGTTTTATAATGAATGTCTGAGTTAAGTTTTTTATTTTAAACTTCTTTCATTTACATGTTTTTTCTATTCAAACTTTCAAACTTTAAAACTTTCAACATCATCATAATCATCTCGTAGATTGCTTACTAGGCAAGCCAAGTCCAATGTTGCTGTCCATGATTCCTTTATACGGGTTTTCCTATAGTATCAATATAGAGTTTAATAGAATATCCTGAAAATGTGAGTGAGAATATAGTCATGCACTTTAAATGAATCCAAAATAGATGATTTTATTTCCTCATGTTAAGTGTCAGTATGCTAGTAATTTCCCTTTTTCACATCAGCACTGCATACCACTGCTAACTCCACTTGAATATAGGATAAAGGACAGATAAAGCTGAACGAATGCTCGATTTGCAGTCATTGTAACTCATATTCATGATTATTGAGATACACAAAATAGTAATCTTTTTTACAACTGGATGTCATTGTATAAGCAATGCAAGCAGATTTTTAAACTGTCTTTACTTTCTGATTCCACTGCACAGCGGCTTAGATTGCATTCATACTCACAATCTCAATGCACACAGTTTCCAGTTAAAAAAAAGGTTAATCAGTCAGCGAAACAGTGGCATTTCATCACACTGCGGTTCAGATGGCGTTGTGACGGTTACTCGTCTGTTATAGCTATATAAATCATTGAGACAGTCCCCGATGACTTTGCAATGTACACTGAGGGTGTGAGCTGGGCATTTCGGCTTGTTAGTCATGTCCGATTTCATGAATGGAACATTGAAAAGTATTGCGGGTTGTGTGAAATTGTACCGGAAGTAGCTCCATTTAGCCACAGAGGTTTGAGTTTCGAGCAGACCTTCCTGATCAGGGTTTTCTGACTGCTGGCCATGTGTCCTGTAAGTTGTTTCTGTCAGAAAAGAGGATATTGAGCCACTAAGAAGGGGGAAGTGTGAAAGGGAACTGTCATTCAAAAAAACTGTCAAAATTTAATGACAAGTACAAGAGAACAGTAAAGTTGTTAAATTTCAGCTTGTGGGAGAAGTTGCTTATACTTTATATATTATGAAATACTGGCAAATCTAACTACATTTGGCCAAAGAATGAATTAAGGAATGAATACACAGGTAACCCCCAACTTCTAAACTTAGCTTTTTGAGGAAAGCCAGATAAAGCACTTTTATAAGCAGATCAGCTTTCTTTATTTAGAACATAAACTGCATTGCTTCGGTTATACATATTGTATGAAGAGTTACAAATAAACCACAGCGATTTCTGCTTAAAAAATTATTATTAAACTGATAGAAAGGGTTATTTTTTATCAGAAGTATTTTAACTGATCCCACACCTACATGGAAAAGAGATCCATCAGTTTAAGATAAAATATACCTTTCTTCGTCCCACAGTGGGGAAATTTCAACATTACAGCAGCTAAGAACAAAGTGCAAACATAAAGTAGTGACAGTTCTGTGTATTAAGACAAAAAGAGAAAAATAGACATAATCAAAAAAATTATTTATTCAAAGTGCATTGTATAAATACAAAGGAAGGGGGGAAAAGCAATCCAACACAGTATTTACACTTTCAATCAAATCAAATTGCACTAGGTAATATAATATTGCACAGTTAGGAAAAAAAGAGATGTTATTGCACAGATGTCATGAGATAATATAGCTATTATTTAGGATATTGTAACTATATTGTAAAAAAAAATTAAGGTATTGTAACAACAGTATTATTGCACCAACAGTATATCACAGTAATAATGACAGTATGCGGTGAGTGGTTCACTGGGAGCAGTTCTGATTGTACAGTCTAATAGAAGCAGGGAGAAAATTAATTTCAATTAATTCCTTCTCTTATCATATGATTATTTTCAATTTCCCCCCAAGGATTGGTAATACAACAACAAACACACAATCATGAAAAAAGATAAAGTGTCAGACAAAATGGTTACTAATAATGAAAGACTGAATGAATGACTGACTGACTGAATGAATGAATGAATGAATGAATGAATGCTTCCCAGTGAGCACACACTAGCCACAGGCTGTCTGTTAAAATTCAAGGCTCCTTAAGAGGTCTTTGGATTAAAAAAAAAATGATATTGCTAATTACTCCACAATAATTACTAAATAAAATGACTTCTTTTTCAAGGAAAGAAACTATTTTTATTTTTTTATTTTTTATTTTTGAAAATATAAGTAATAAGTATTATAAACTTATATAAATTTTTTTTTTTTGCATGTTTTCTTTATGACACAAGGGAGTTCAAAATCATAAAAGCCAAAAATATGTTGTTAAAATTATTTGGGTTATATAAGCGTAAATTTTGCTTAGATTTTTCACTCCATCTCCTACAGTTTTCTCACAATGGATAAATCATCCTGAAGTTGTATTTGTCTTTATTTAGGTATGCAATTTAGTATTATGTAGCACATTTCAAGTTGTTTTAAATTGCAACTTTGTAGTGGCTCAAACAGAAAGTGGGGCCAGCAAATTAAATCAAGAATTTTAATTTTATTTTATTGAAGTTATCATCTGTTTCTTTTACTCGAAAATCTGGTGGCAACATGTTGTGCTTTGCTGAATAGGTGTTGAATGCTTCCAAAATGAAGTTATTACAGTTTTTAAATTAAATGCTTTATTATAGACAACCTACTGTCAGAAAATTATGATTGCCAAAATGAATAAAAGGCCAAATATGGAAAAAATAATCCACTTCATTCTTTTTATTACAAACACTTTTCTACTGCTCTGGAACCTTTAAGGCAAATTATTATATCATGAGGACTGTAATCAATGACATTTTCCGTTTTTCTATGTTTAGTGCTCAAAATAGTAATTAGTTGTATTTATACATTGTATTTTAATATTAAATATTATATAATATATAAGTAAGTATACTATAAGTAATTGTAGTATAGTAGTAGTATATTATAAATGTATTATTTTTTGCTGAGATATTCTGCGCAATGAATAGTCTGCATAAGCTTTATAGAACACCACTTTAGAAAAGCATATTCCTTTGTTTGTTGAGAAATATTGCAAAAAAAAAAATGTGGTTTTATTTTTAAGCTTAAGTTGGGCTAAATTTATAGTGCAGTTCTACTGCAAATATAAGGTATTGCAAAAATGTGCACCACTGGAAATTAATTTCCAACAAAAACACAAAAAAAAGAATAAAAATGTGCCAGACTTTATATGTTCCTAAACAGTTTGCTACTTTTAATTGTGGTGGGAATTTGCTGAAACATGTCACCACTCCCCTAGGGCTTCCAGGAGCTGTTCTGGAAGTAAAAGTAAAAATCTTGCCCTTGAGTGACTTGACTTTTTTCTTTTCGTTTTTTTAATCATTCTCTAGAATTCACACTTATTGTGAAGCACTTTCTAAGCAAGAAATAATAGCCCCAGCCAAACTACTCAGTATTAAACTGAACTACATAAGACATAAGACTATTGGTAATGCTGTGGTTCTTGGATTCACAAACGTTTAAAAAGTGACCAACATCAAGGCATTTGTAAATGAATTTTTTAAATGTATTTATTTATTTTCCTAAAAGAGAGCTTAGCATTGTTATTTCAGCAAATCTGTAAACACACATTCATTTATGTGAATACATAACACAGAACTGCAATATGAATGACAAGAGCAAAATTAATTTAAGATTTGATTTTCTCAATTTTATGCCCATTTTAATTGGGTATGATCAAAGAAAACAACAAACTTGATGATAACTGGCTTAAAACATTCTTTAGATCATTTCTGTTGAATCTGTGGTTTATGTTTTTCCAGTTCCCCGATCACAAATTCAGTTTCTACCTGCAATTAATGCTCATTTGCTCCTTGCTATTTCTAATCCATTTATCTACAATTATCTACGTATACCACTTATCCTGTGTTGGATTGTACTGTATGTACCTTAGAGCACCAGGCAAAGTACTCCTAGGACAGGGCACAACCTGGATGAAACCCAGCAAGCATGGGGAAGACATGCAAACTTCACACACACACAAGACCTGAGGTGAGATTTAAACCCCTAACGCTGGAGGTGCGAGGTGACAGTGCTAACCATTCAGCTATAATGTCTTTAAAAATAACAAATACTGCAAATTAATCATAAACAGATGGTGTAAGCCAGCCATGGCTGATCATGATACTGAATAGAAGGGCCTTTAAGGGACAAAAGAATTGTATTAGCGATCAGTAACTTGGCATTACTTTTAAAAACCAATTACAGCAATTAGAAATGTCTTTTACAATTGAGTACAGGAAAGTTAAATAGTACCGAGTGAAGTTGTAGCAATGGACCATGTGGAACAAGCATTTCATATTTATTTTTTTTCTTTCTGGTAATTGCACTGCAAGATACTAAACAGAGAATGAATACACACATATATCCTTGAAATATCAATCAATCAATAAATAAATGAATGAATAAATTTCTATTCCTGCTATGAGACATGCAGGTCATGATCCAAAAATAAATAGATTTTTTTTTTTTTTTAATTTTGGACTACATTTGTTCAGTGGGACATCAGTGTTTTGTGTCATCACTGGATATAAATGTAGCATAGAAGTGATTGTAAGTTTACTTTAAAAAAAAAGCTGCATTAGTAGTAGATCATGTTAGAATTACTGAAAGTATAAATAACACACACACACACACACACACACACACAAACACACACACACCGACACACACACACACACACACACACACACAGACACACACTTATTTATGCATTTGCATTGCCTTGGGCCTGCAGGTGGAGTCATCGCACCAACTTTGCTATCCTTTGCTACACTTTCATAGCGCAGTGACTGTGACCCCGGTGCAGGGAGAAAAGACTGATTCAGCACATGCTCACACACAGCCTCACCCTACTGCCAAACATAACACCACCCCTACAAACAGACACAGAGCGTCACAGAATCAAATGTGGCCACGCTCCCGTTGGAGACACTGCCAAATACATATCATTTACATTGCCGTACCAAACCTGCATCAGTCACCTTTTCAGCTGCAATGCTCAATCATAAAAGTTAAAATTAGATGAAAATTTACATGAACACTGTATAAAGATAGTGTGACAGTTGTCAGTTTGCTGTTTGTTGACATTCTCTTATAGGTGTAAATCTTATTGTGCCATTGTAAATTATTTAGATGGCTTGGTAAGCATATGTTACCTAAATATTATATTATAACCTGGAATGCTTTGGACAGTAGACTTTCAATATACAGTACAAAATCTGGATCTTTTTGAGGGGAAAAAAAATGCTATTTAGGCCATCTCAGTGATGAATATCTATTCACATTTTCAAACTTTCAAAGACAGAATTTATTCTCATTTTTTTTTTACACACAGAACTTTTATTTTCCTCCAGAGACATAACCGGGTCACCATTGGCACCAAGAGGACACCAATGTCAAATATTGACAGGTACCGCAAAGTGGAATGTGAGGGGTGCTTCAAATATATTTGATAGCTTATTAATTTTTCGTCACTCTCTCTTAAGGTGAGGGTAAAGACCTTGTCCATGATGGAGAAGTTTAAGTATCTTAACTTGTATTCATGAGTATTTGAAAAAGTACATTATACTATGAATGGACTAGGTCAGTAAAAGCAGTGTTATAGTCTTTATACTGTTCTGGCATAGTGAAACATGAACTCAGATTGTGTTAGAAATGACAAATACATATTTTTTTGACATAATCTTTTGGCTTTTCAATATACTTTGTCTATCTGTCAACAAGCTATCTTATCGCATCGCTGTCTTCGTTTATTCATCAGAGGTGAATGTCTGTCCTCTCCTTTCAGGGGTCGAACAGGTGAAAGTCCGATGAAGCAAGATCAGGACTATAGGGAGGATGCTTTCACATCTCAAAACAAAACGTTTCTGCAGAGTGTTGACAGTGTAGGCAGAAGTGTAGACTTGGATGAAGTTTAAATATAACTGGAGTTAGTGATATTATTATTTCAGGTTAAAGCCCACATACATGTCTGCCTGTCTTTCTGCATGGCAGAACTCTCTGCCTACCTCATTAATACAAAGAAATCAAATTTTGTAAGGATTAGTATTTTAAGCCTTGTTTTACACGAAGTTTATCATAAGTCCTTTCGTCGTCAGCCAAATACACTTCATGTTGAAAGTAGAGTTATAAATCCGTAACATCAGCTTTACTCTAAATTTTCATTATATATGTGTTCTGATCACAACCAGCATTAACCTTGTATCAATCTGATCTACACTAGTGTTTATATTGGGTCGCACTACACGGGCCTTCACTCCGCATGTGCATCAGTGAGCCTGGGCCAACCATGACCCTGTCACCAGTTCACTGGCTTTCCTTCCTCGGATTACTTTTTTGTATGGGCTGATCACTGCAGCCTGGGAACATTCCGCAAGACCTGCAATTTTGGAGTGGCTCTGACCCAGTCTCCTAGTAATAAAAATCTATTTGTTCAATCAGTATCGAATTCTATTTGGCCTGCTTTACACACCTTTCACTTCCTACGTTGATGTCAGTCGCATGCATCATCATGAATGTTTTACCTCAGAACACAGATAATATCTCAGAGGTGTTCCTTCTGCTGCCCTTTCACTAATTTGGAGGCGCTTTGGGGGTTAAGCCCTATTTGAAAAAGAGTCTCAGGGGGTCAGGGAGCTAGGCCTCTCATGTCATGGCGGATTGGAGAGATTCTTCAGTTCCCTCTCATCCTGGATGTACAGTATGTTCATTCATAAAAATAATAATAATAATAATAATAATAATAATAATAATAATAAAATAATAACCTGTGAGGGGTCAGAATGTTGGTGAAAAGGAGGGGAGTGCTATAACATTTGCTTGTTTTCACGTAAGAGAGTGAGGGGTGTGGGAGTTACCATAAGACCTTGTATTTGACTACAAAGAGAGAGAAAGGCTGTGAAAGAAAAGGAGACAGGGGATGGAGAAAGGTATGTGCCCTTTATGTTCATTTCTATTAGGCAAATAACTTTATACAAAGAACTTAACTAGTAAGGCACAATCTAGTCCTGGTATATTGCTAGCTTAAAAGCCTCTAACTAGCTAATCATTGTATTTTAACTCATAAACAACTCAAAAGGGCTTTTTGTACTTTTACAATTGCTGGTCATAAAACGTTGGTTGTTATAAAAAAAAAACAATTCATTGAGTATTCTTTATTATTAGCATATACATACATTGCACACATTCTGATTATCTTTTTACAAAGACTCATGCATAAGATAAATATGCTTAGATTCATAGATAGTGTTTATAGCACTAGGTGATATAAATCTATAGTATATCACATTTCGAAAGGCTTATTCCCATATTGCATCAGCGGTCTGGTCTTAAATAAGACAGCTTTTGGCACACAATCTAAACTTTAAGTGTGAGATTCTTGCTGATAATTCACAAAATCACATGACATTGCTTGATAAATGCAACTAAAAAAAAAATAAAAAATTAAGAATGATTATGTTTCTGTGCACTAGGTAAACTGGTTGGAGACCTTGTTTTTAGGCTAATATTAAATACATGTTCAATATTGGTCAATACATGGCAGAATTTATCCCATTTAGATCATTTATTTATCATTTATTTATTCAATTTCTATATTGCTTATCTTGTTCAGGGGCCCTGGAGATTTCAGGTACGAGGTGTGGCACACCATGTACAGGGTCCTGGACCATCGCAGGGCACATATCCACACACAATTTTCCTAATTTCTAATCTTCATGTCTTTGGACTGTGGGAGGAAACCAGTGTACCTGGAGGAAACCCACCAAGAACATGGAGCACATGTAAACTCCATGCACACAGATCCAAGGCGGAAACTGAACCCTCAATCCGGGAGGTGCAAAGCCACAGTGCTAACAACTACGCCTCTGTGCCGTCTTAGCATTAATTTTAAAGGCATTATTTTGGCTGGCTAACAGCACATTTGTGAAATATCAATGACATGGTTACCTGTTATTTTACCATAAGACCATGTATTCAAACCAACAGTAAAGTAATAAAACTCAACAAAAAAAAGATGATGATGAAGTGATGTTGTAATGTACAGATGTTAAATTAAAATACGATCTAAGCTGAAACTCAAAATAAAAAACAAAGACAACGTGTAAATTGTGCCAAATATGGTCATAGTAAGCAACACAGGGAATTGTGTGGACTGACGGTGGGATTTCTGCAGAGCTCAGTGTGTGTATATGAAATGCAGATGAGCAGAGCCACACTAACATACTGACCTAATAAACATTCCATCTGTCTGAATGTGTCACAGGCTTTCTATTACAGGGAAGATGATCACTAACAACATCTGCCCCTGTCTTATTTCTCTCACTGTGGTCCTGCTAAATTATTATTAATCCTCACTGCTTAGGCTTGGGGTTATGCTTTATTACTTGCTTATATTTAAATGGGATAAATTCACTGGTTGGTCCAATTGGCAGTATTTATTAGAAGAGGAGGAGAGTGCTGTAAGATGGATGGCTCTATTTTTGTGCCAGTAAAATAAGTAGTTGCTGCCAGCACATTGGTAATTTGGTTGGAAATAAGATGCCTGCACATCAGGGGGTGGGGCATTAAAAGCTGATGGTGCAATGTTAATTTTAACCCCTTGTAAGTGCAAAAAGGCCAATGCCCTCATACCCTCCCTAATAGTGCGCCAAGCCTCATAAAGCATGATTCATTTCTTACAATTTGGTCTTACAGGTATTTACTATTATTCTATTTAATTTCAACATAAAAAAGCTACTTTACCCAACTATCGATTTAATAATTTTTATTTATAACAAATAGGAACAAATATATTGTAAGAATAAAAGTTTGCGGACACTTGGCCATTGCATTATATTCCCCCATCCCTGTTATAATAATGAGGCGACATCATAAAAGTTTTCCCTGATAACTTAAAATAGCTCTATATTATGCTAATATTTTAAATATTTTGTAATATATTGTGTATGAAGCAATCTGAACAAAACAACTACAATGTGCTCCTCAGTACATTGAACTTCGAACCCACTGGGATGATCATGAGATACTGGAAGGTTACTGCACATCCAGCAAGCTGGAGCAACATGTCACACATCAGCAAGGAGCTTGGAATAAATTGAGTCCTTCTTTGGCAACAGGATAGTTTCATGGCCACCTCAGTCGCCGGATCTGACAACACCAGACTTCTTCCTTTGGGGTGTGTATGAATCAAAATGATCAGATTGTCCATGATGAGCAAACCGAGGGTGACAGTGGAAAGGGACAGCTCCCTGAGAAGGCAATAGGAAGAAACGTTGAGAGGAACCGAACTCAACAAGGAACCCATCCTCATCTGGGTGAAAGTGAAAAGCAGGACTTGTTTTAAAGTTATATGATGTGTTAGGCTGCTAGAAGTTCAATATAACAGATGATGTGTTTAATTTAATATGGAGTCCAGTTTGTTACTGGAGGCTCAAAACTGGAGGAAATTTCAGTCCTGACTATTGACTATTAACTATATTGACAATAAACTATTGAGCTCCCTGGGAAGTAAAGCAACCAGGAGAAAGAGAAAGCCACACCACCTTTCTAAGAGCAGTAAATCTTTCTGTGCCATCATTGGGATTTGAGCTTGTGGTGAGAGGGTAAATATTTTTCTGTTGCACCACCTGGGAGCCAAATCTATGAAGTCTAATCATATCTAACTATGAACATGTGGGAATGGCAGGTGCTGATCTGATGGAACATCAAAGCCGCACTCCTAACCTCACCTCTGCATAATGCATTTATTTTAACCTTAGACTGTTTGCCATTTACTTTGTTGTGCAGATGGTTGAAAAGAATATATTATGCTACATATAATTTATTTTTATTTGCCTGATAACTCAAAAAAAAAAAAAAGAAAAAAAGAAGAAGCACAAAGAGGCACATAAAAAATTATGTGTTTATGTAAATTTATCTCTTTTAGCCGTTTTCTTCTTTTGGATTCAGTTTTTATTCCTTACTACTTTTAGTTTATTTTTAAACAGTACATTGGAACCAGCACTACTGAATAAGTATAACACTACTATAACACAGTTATTTTTATCTTGGCCTTTTATTCCTAGCTGTAACACCACTTTGACCTCCTGCCTGCCCAATTGCCTACTTTCTGCTTTCAGTACCCAAATATGAAGCAGAGGAGGAACTAGTAAACAAGAGCTTACTGGACAACAATGGCCCTCCTCCTGTTGCTAAGGGACTCCAGGCTTCAATTATGTCGCCTGTGGGATGTTCATCTCGCTGAAAAAATTGAAATTAAGCTCTAAAGACAAAGCACAGTTTTACAGTCTGTGTTTTACACTCCGATATACCTTTTGTGACTTTAATGCAAACACGACTCTTGTCTTATATAGTTCATGTTGGGTTAATAAGGAATATTTAAATTTCACTATATACAGTGTAATAAAAATAATAATAATAATAAATAAATAAATAAATATATATATATATAAACACACACACTACCGTTCAAAAGTTTAGGGTCACTTGCAAATTTCTTTGTTTTTG
>JAOVVB010000027.1:8866967-8885996 GCA_028570985.1 Heterobranchus longifilis | reverse complement strand
AACTTAAATAATTCTTTTGATTGTGTAAAGCTGCTTTGGGACAATGCCAATTGTTAAAAGCGCTATACAAATAAATTTGAATTGAATTGAATTGAATTAATATGTTTCATTACTGAAACAAAATAATGAGGTCATCACCATTGCATACTGATAGTGTGTTCTGTTTTACACGTGTGGTCACTATACCAAGGTGTTAGTTTTATTCTCCCTGATTGTTTAGCTTTTCTGTGCAGCTACTTTAGGTTATAGCAAAATGTTGACTGTCAGCATGTTGACTGTCAGCCTGATGAAATTTTGTTGGGTCTGTGAGAAACATTGAGAAATTATTGATTAAACCATGTAAAGGTATATTGACCATGTTAGCACAGCAAGATGCATTAATTATTAAAAAGGCACATTTTAAATGAGGTAATAATTGGAGATAATATTAAAATGTGCATGACAACATTTTCTATATTTAAATCTATACCTGAAGCTTAGAATTTGATTACAAGTGTATGTAGGTTTCCTGTAGATTTATGAGCCGCATACTTATTTAAATTTCATCTATAAATGGGTAACAGATTAAAAGAAAGAACAGCAAATAGAATAGAAACTAAAGAATAGCAAATACATATTTCATAAATTGCTGTTTTGCTTATGGTGCTTAAGTAAAAACCCAAAGGACAGAGGGATCTATATTCAGAGCAGAATATTGTTGAATATGAGAAAACAGCTATTGTTCTGTAAACTGAAGAGACGTGTAACAGCAAAATTAAATAAAATGTAGCAGCAGTTAAAACCGCTAGCAGGGTTTGTGCTTCCATGTGGGTGTTGGAAGAAGTGCAGTGTGTTGAAGGCTCTGACTGCCTCAGGGAAGTCTGCTGGTGGTGGTCCTGGTGGCATGGGTGCTCTGGTACCTTCTGCCATATGGCAGGAGGGTAAAGAACCCATAGTAGAAGTAGAAATACCTTCATGAACTTCTCAACTTTTCTCATAATTTGTTATATGGATAAGCAGTCTTAAATAGTGGGTGCAGTTCCAACCCACATAGTGAGACACTTGCCATGGCACTCTTTTTGTGTCTTTTTGTGAAATGTGGTGACATTGGAAAGCAAGTTCTCCTTAACCTCTAAAGAAAGTGAAGAACCTGTTGGACTTTCTTGTCTATGTAATGTCCATCAAGTACTTTGATCTTTTTTTAAATATTTCCACAGAAGAGTGATAACAACAATCCCCTCCCAAAGTCAACAATCCTATCTTAAGATTTATTGACAATGAAAGATAGATTGTTTTCTTTGCAACCATCTGCATGCTACTTTGTTCTTCAGTGCTGACTCAGCACATTTTCTAAAGAGGCATGCAACTGTGAATGTGATTGGAGCTGGGATTTGCAGAACAGTCATGAGTCAGCAGTGTAAATAGCAATAGATGAGCCATGAGAATTGTTTTGCTGGACTGGGGATTAAGGATCAATCTGCAGAAAGAGGAGTTCAGCAGCTTCGTCATCCCTTGATGTGTGCTCTGTACTGACTATATTGATGATAAATGCTAACGAGCATCCTCACATAATCCTTTTTCCCCCCAAGTGGGTTAGAGACAGGTGAATGACAGGTGAACTTAAATGAGTCTAGTGTGGTGAGAAGACTGCTCTTTATGTGTTTCATGACTAGCCGCTTATGAGTGCTAAAGGTCAGCTTGTCCTGGTACTTATTCCAGCCTGTCGGACACAATGACAAAATAGCAAGCACGTCATAAGCTCCTGGTAAGAGGGTGGTGCAATCTGATTGGACATTGGTGAGGGTATTATCATTAGTGATCATTAGATCATTGAAATAAGTGATAACATGAAAGACGCTTTGCGATCCTGACTGGATAGGAAATAGTATGAACTTGAAAAATGCACATTTTCCCATTCTTCAATATTTTTAGGATGCAGTTGGAACTTCATGGTCTTCATCTCAGTGTGATCTCAGTGGGCCTAGGTGCCAATTCATCACAAGTCACAAGCATACACACATTCATTCACAGAAACTATGGGCCGTTTGTAAACCCCAATTAGTCTAATCTTCAAAACCCACCAAGCTTGGGGAAAACATGCAAACTACAGTAGATGCATGCAGACTCGAGGTGGGAATCAAATCCTCAGTCCTGGAGGTTTTTACAAATGCATGACTAGAACTACAACTGGCACAATGCCTTAAAGTCTTACTGTGACAGAGCACACAGCTTTACATATTACAAGGACCTGTTTCTGTTAGTATCATTTCTATTGGGTAAAACACAATTTATTTTAACTTATACTTTATTTAGTATTTAAATTTACTGCAGCCTACCATATAAGGAAAATTTGCCAATAAGGAAGAAATCCCACTTGTTATGATGCATAAAACCAAGGACAATCTGCATTTATAGGTTTATAGATATATGAGCTTCGGAAGCAATAAAGTCAGAGCGGCATGACTTGAGCGGCATATCAGATGTGCGGCGGCATTGATCAGTAGCTTTGATCAGCAGCTTTTTTACAACATTTATATGTTAAATAATGCAGGGAATACAATTTGACCCCAGCTTACACTTGGCCATTACATGTATCTTGAGTTATCTGGATTATATCTGGGTGAAGATTGCACATATAAAAATGAACGTGTTTGTGCAGTTTTTGCTCCAATGCACCCAAGATGCACTTACAACACAGTTAAATCGGAACCTGTTCAGGAGGTGGTCTAAAACATATTTCTCATGGTATAAAAGTGAAAATGTAACTGTATATCAAAGTCACATGTTACAACTAAAAACGCTCCCAAAATATGGCTCACATGCTCAGTGGATTGAGGTTAAGCATATAAAATAGGATTTCAATGTAATCAGATTACATTCCGGGTAATGTGAAGATGTATATTTTAATCACATGAATTTACAATGTGGTTAACTGTGTCTGTACTGTGCATACTAATTATTTAGTTCAAGCACCAGGTTTCAGTGTTCCTGGAAGTGGTAGCCCAGCGGATTAATGCTCTGGGTTATTGATCAGTAAAGTCAAGCCCTAGCTCCACAAGGCTGCCACTGTGGGTCCTTGAGCAAGGCCCTTAACCCTGTCTGCTCCAGGGTGCCATATCATGGCTGACCCTGCACTCTGACCCCAGACCACATGCTGGGATATGGGGAGAAAAGAATTCCACTGCATAGTAAGATATATGTGAGAAAATAAAGGCTTAAATTAACTTAACTCCTACCTTTAAGCTGTTTTTTTAAATATAAAATCTGGCCTTAAAACTTATCTTTTTATCAGAGATTTTAGGTTGAAATAATTTGTTACACTTTGAGATTTGCTTCAAATATAAAGTGCATTATAAATAAAATGTATTATTATTATTATTATTATTATTATTATTATTATTATTATTATTATTTTATTGGCTGTTTAGACATTTCATATTTATGATAATGCTAATGCCAGGCGTTATGATGGCCAGAACAGTATAATGTGAATGAAAGCATACCTTGTCCCGATACTTAGAATACAGCAAGTGTTTCTGAGAACAATTTACAGAATGTACAGTAAGTTATTTAGGAGGAAGTAACCCAACTTAGAGGCTTATCATGTGTTATCTTTGCACAGTTAGCACTCAGCACAATAGGGGTCATTCAAAAGTCACACATCCCTCTTTAACACAGATCTATAGACCTGATGGCACTCTAGCTCGCCTTAAGTTACAGCTGTGATTGTCTCTCTGACCTGACCAGTGATGTCATTGAAATATCCAATTCATGAGAGGGCTCTGGATGCCCACCAACAGCTACATAAATAACTTCATGGTTCATAAATCCAGGTCATCTTCCAGAATCACCTACTGTATCATACCGCAACTGCTGCAGATTCTGAGGATGCCACTGAAAGCACCGTTTAGGTACACAATGCTATATTGAAGGTCACCTATATGAAGTCTGATATCTGTTTCTAATGTAAACTTTAAACACCAGCTGCACATTTAATGACTGACCGTATGTCTGGCTGTATATAAAAAAAATGTCAGCTATGAGTTTCTTTGGCAGTTTGACCCAGGTACAGTAATAGATTTTAGAATAAGTAAAACCTACTGTAAATGCTCTAAAAATGTTTTGTTTTTTTCTCCACAGACAAATCAAAACAGAAAATCATTTTCCATAGACAGAATTTTTTACAGCACCAACAAAAAAGGGAATAAAGTTTGGCTTGTGTTGCCATGTCAATAAAAAAAAGTCTTAAATGATTAAAATCTCAAAAATTTCAAATGGGTGGATTTTGAATTATTGAAACAGACAAATACAGACAATACCCAGAAATGCATTTAACATTTGTCACAAATATGAAGCAATAGATGATGCACAGTAGCTGATTTATCACAACAATAACAACAGGTGTGCATGATAGACCTGCATGTGTTCATCTCTGTCTTACATAAAAGGTTGAGCCTGTCAGACTGTCAAAAATGATATGCACTTCTGTACTGTTATCACTGAGTGTTCTGTTTAATGAATTGACTGAATGAAGTCAAATGAACATCACCTGGCAATAAAATAAGAAAACAACCAGTAATTATGAGAAATTATAGGCTTGGAGTAAATGGAGCTCAAGAGATTTTAAAAGAAATCATGAGCAAAGCTGTTTCTTCTCAATTTAATTGGTTATACTGAACTGAAAATAGCTATAGACTTCCTGTCAGCTGAAATCAGTCTGATCATTCTTTGATTTTTCACATCAATGAGTGTTGCTCATCAACGAGTGTTTGGCAGTCTGTAGACCCTCCGTTCATGGGATATTTTTTGTTTTTCACACAATTCTGAGAAAAGAAATAGAGAAAATCCCAAGACATCAGCAGTTTTGGAAAAGTCTCTAGGCAGCCTATCTGCTACCAACCTCCATGCCACGGTTAAAGTCACAGAGGTAATTTTTTCTCATTCTGTTAACTTTAGGTTAAGCTTGTGACATGTATTTGCATGATGTTATCCTTTGTGTTTCTGCCACATGGTTGAATTATTGAATTCCTGCAAGATTGAGATGTATATGGTAAATGAACAGTTTTAAGCAAATAGCGAATGCCTTAGATAAGCCCAGAATTTGGTAGATTAGCAATAAGCTATGTTCATTACAATAAATTAATAAAAAATTGAATATTTCTTCTAGCACTCGAAAGGTTTAGAGAATCCTTCAACATCAAAGCACACTAATAAAATGATTTTGGAATTGTGTAGCTTTTAGATATTGATATGAAGCCAATTTGATACATTGATTATTATTATTATTATTATTATTATTATTATTATTATTATTCAATGATAATGCTTTTAATTATTTGGCAACAACCACAATAACCACATCCTAAGGGTGCCAGACCTTTAAAGCAAATGTTGAAAAACTTGTAAGCATTATAATCAATAAATCATTTAGTCAACTGAGTTTAAAGAACAATCACTGACTTGCTCATTCTATTCTCTTTAGGTCCTTTAAAACCTTGGGATTATCTGCACATCACATTCTGAATAGCAAAAGTGATTCAATGTTTTTGGAAGAAACACCGAAGCTGTATTACTGCCAAGACATCCACGTGCCACTATATTGATGATTTTGTAGACAGTTCAGCTTGGATAAGCACTCAAGCAATCTTTTTCCCTCATATGATCTGTAATGATCTGCAAATCATTACAAAATTTATATGGACAATTTAGTTCTCAACAAGATTTAAAATAGGAATTTCGATTACATTTAAAATGCCGTTACCATTTAATCTGTTATGTGACACAGTTTAATCTGAAGTATAAATGCATACTGATACATTTATAGCAGTACATTTAAGTAAGTCGGTTTTATTACAAGGAGGCTAAATGACCTGCATTATATGACTTTGTATAAATGACTCACTAATGGTTCTGTTTTTATACCTTGTTCAGAACCGGCAGTCTAAAGTAGTAATAATATTCATTTTTGGTTTGTATTCCACTTATTCATTAATGTTATTCTTGTTCTTTGATTAGCCCCAGACAAGTTAAAGCTAAGAATAATTATTTTTTAAACCTACATACATTTAGGTATAAAATAAAAATATAGGTCCTATAGTAAGACAAGCATTGTGCATTTATGATTAACTTTGTTTACTGTCTGACCCACTTCCTGTCAGACGTATATGTTCTCCTTAGGTTTCTGCAAAGTTCATTACTCATGACTGGGTTAAATCCAGCTTTCTTCACCTCAACCGTTATCTGGTTTTTTTTGTGCTAGAACTCTAAAGCGCTTCCAAGTGAGGCTAAATAAATCCTTCCTGTACATCCTGTTCACCAGATCACTAAAGGCAATTCCCACCAATTCAAAGACTGTAAAGAAAACTTGACTCACCTCCCACGTAGACTGAACATGAGAGAATAAGGATAAATGTCTGTGTGTCTCAGCATGTGAGAGTTAATATTTATGTGTCTAATTACTCCCCATTACTCTTCTGCTGGGAACATTTCCTCTCCTCTATTCCTGCTTGGCTGCTCTTTGCCTGTGAGGAGGTATTGACCTAATCGTTCTATCCTCTATCCCCTCTCTGAAGAGCATGTTCTACAGGCATGAGTATAACACTTAAACTGCTCAAGCAAAACGCCACAATCAGAAGAAAAAAAAGAACTATACAACGTGTGTGCATAATAATAATAACAACAACAACAACAATAATAATAATAATAATAATAATAATAATAATAATAATAATATTAATAATAATGAGTGTTATTATTATCGTTATTATCATTATTATTTTTATTATTATTATTATGAAGTGTATGAGCAGGGCACCATGCACACATACTGCATCCACATCCACACACTCATTCATAAGCCACTGGTAATTTAGTATAGTCAGTCCACCTATCTGTATGTTTAAATCAGGGTGAAGAAACCAAGTTCTGGATGTTATTTAAAGTAAATTGTGATGGTCCATCCTCTAGTAATTATTCAGGGCATCCTGGACCTTTAAGAAGAACACACCAGGCTGCTTATTCATCTCAGGCTCAGAAGGTTACAATCGCTCAATAACATTTGTACTCATCTTTGCCAGAGATCAGAAGTGAATGCATTTTCAAAATTTGTTGTATATACTGTACAGTACAGTATGTCACTTTTTAACTAGGACTGCAGGTATTCAAACTACACTTACGATTGGGTGGACTGAATAAATATTTCCCTGTGTAAATATTAAGGTTACCTGGCTTTTGTAATAAAACTATCTGCAGTCCCATTTAATTATAACTACAGATTTATGTTTGTTTTGTGTGGCTCATAAGTAAAGTGAGTGCTGCATTACATTTAGGACTATGTCAAGTGTAATAGCATAGCTGTCAATATTGTCTCTGGCTCCTAAGAAAAGTGAGCAAATTTTTACTATTTTTAACACTTATGAAAACCCAATACAATATTATGACACTTTCAGAACAAAGTTATGTATATTGTGTGTAGTTTGGAAACTTTTGCTAGTTAACCTTAAAACATTTAGGATCTGTCACATCACCACCATTATAGTGAGATCGTTAATTAATTTACTTTCTAGGAAGTCAGCCAGTACTGTTTTGACCTAATAACACATTAGGTCAAACATCTATGAAATAATCTATTGAAGGTGCCCTGTCAGCCTCTGACTTGAGCTGTGCTAAGTACTGTAGGCCACCTGTTTGGCCTCTGCTTTGGGCACAGCTGCCACACTACTGTCCCTTTTTTGGCTGCAATGCTTCGCTTGACACAATGTCCATAGCCAAACCCCCACCCACTTCAGGGAGCCCCACCACATGTACTGGTCCAGTTGAGCTTGACGTTGTTTGACCTGTCTCTGGTTCTGTCCAAGATATAGTGCTGATTTAAAAATAGTAGTTGATGTCTTATGGCAGACCAAGAGCTGAAAACTGGGAAAAAAACTAAAATCAAAATGTATGGCCTTTCACAATATATAATTGGTAATTAAATTCTGCTAGGGTTATTTTCCTGTTTAAATTTTTGAGTGTGTTGTAGAGCTGTAATGCCTCAGGCTTCATCGTAATGATGTACTCTTTGAAACTGGAATGAAGGGCTGGTGCAAAACGTCCCATACATTGCAGGTAGGTGAGTAGGTGCTAAAGACTCACACTGATTAAACCACAAACCAAATTAACCATCTTGTCAGTTTTTCCTTACAGAAAGCCAAAGTTCTTTCAAAAACATCACCATCATACTGAGCTGCAAATTTAGTCACTAAAAATTAGTCACTAAAGTTTAACATTATGTCTAAAACTTTTTCCTGGGTAATCAACAAAATCCCCAGTGTACCCAAACAGATGATTAAATAACCATTGAGTGTTTATACAGGTCCAGGTGGACTCAAATGAACCGTAAAAAAAACTGTTAAATCAATGCTGGGGATTTTACATTTTAGGCACCAAATGCATAGTGTTTTTTTTTTGTTTTTTTTTACCAAAAGTCTTTGATACCTTTATTAATCAGAGATACTTCATTTGAATGAATCTATTGAGTGAATCAATATGAATTAACACATCCTAATCTGCTTTAGTATTAATGTAGTGAATAGTGATAAAATTGTTCACACTTAGCTGCTATGATCTTAATATTACAGTATAATAATGTTTCCATATTCTCTGTTTGCCGTGGCCCTTAGCCTTGACTCATCAAAATCAAAGGGGAAAAACTTCCAAATCTGAACCACATGTGAGCTTTCTTCAGTAGTAACAACCTCACAGCCCCCAGCCCCCAACCCACCTCATGTGCCCCCTGTGGAAGTATTTAGAGGGCTCTGAGGTCAGCAAATTCACTGCCGTAGGTGCTACTAGTGAGAGTAAATCATTTGATCTCAGCATGATGCTTTCTTTCAAAAAATTAACCAGCAATCATGGCATTTGTTTTGGTTAAAGGCTGTTTGACCAGAGACTGTTAAATAGCCTTGTTCTATCATTTATGAGAAAAAGAGGAACTCGTTTAAGGGAACTTTGTTTTAACATGAAACCAGTGTCACAGCATGCGTGACAATCCAAGCCCAAAATATTGCCCTTCTTTAACAAAGTTAACAAATGAAAAAAAAAAAAATCTCCTTTTTGCAAACAGAAGTGGTGAACTGGTTGCAGAAAAGCAAGTCATAAGTTTCCATAAGTGGGTGAAGATGCTGTATTTAGGATAAGGGGGTTAGTAGAAAAAAGTTACACATAGAATTTAAATCTTGAGGGTTGCGTTCTTAACTGTGTAGATCAATCTTTCAACCATGATACCAATTAAAGTTTAATAACTGAACTCTACTTATATACAGTTTATTATGTGATTCGGAATGCAATGATCGCAAAAGGAAGGAAACCAAAGGACAATGTTGTGAACAAAACCTGGTACTTAATTTAACATTTCTTAAATTTTGGGCTCTCTTATCCCACTTTTTGTTAACTAACTGAAGTGAAGCTGAGTGTCTTTCTATGAATGGAACATATATGATGTGCTTTGATCTAATTACTCTTGCAGAACATTTGCAAAATTGCAGAATTGCATTTTTTTAACTGAATAAACATTTTATTTGCACTATACATTGTAATGTTAAGTGTAACATAATTTATTTACTAGTGAAAAACAGTGCAATTAAATTAAGCGTTAGTTACTTCTAAGAACCTTTACTTCCTTCTGTCAAGGTAAGCTGGTTCTTGCTGGAATTCTTTGATCTGATAATTAGCCATACAGGAACTATAGCTTTAAATGCCAGTATACAAGCCTTCCTTTCCTTTCATTTGCTGCCAAATCAGAGTTTTTGTGGTTCAGCCATCCATGGACCGCTTCTAATCATACCGTGAAGTCATTGCTTAGCACATCTTTAGCAGCAGGTTTAGTATCTGCGGTTGGTGCTTTGCAAGAACAGAGGTACCAAAATGAAGGAGGAGAGCTTCTCCTAGGCATATTGTCATTATAGTACAGTAAGGTGGCTTTAAATGGATACATGCTAAGTTTCTCTTACCTAATCCAATATTCCCTCAGTCAATGTTTAATGCCTCATATACATATGTGGTTTGTGTATTTTTCTTCACATTATAAGTGAATGACAGTATAGAGATCTTGACTTATCTCCCAAAAACATGTCAGTAGATGAATTGGCTATACTAAATTAGCCCTGAAGTGAACATGTGTGTTCTTGATATATGCAATGGGCTGCTAGTCCATTCATAATGTATTCCTGCCCTCCATTGCCATCTACCATTCAGTGTTCCTGGTAGAGGATCTGGACCCTTATCAGATGAAATCATTTACTGAAGATGAATGAAGAATAACGCCATGTATTCATTACCTGAGTTTGGACACCGAAAGATACATTTTATGGCCAAAGGTTTGTGGACACCAGATTTAAAGACTATTATGTGCTTATTAAATTTCCCATCCCATTCCAGACTCCCTTTGCTGTTATTATAATCCCCACGCTTTTGGGAAGGCTTTCCCCTAGATTTGGGAGTGTGGCTGTGAGGGTCCATGTTCATTCAACCACAAGAGCATTAGGTGAGGTCAGGCATGGATTGTTAGCCAAAGAAGCCTGGGGAGCAGTCAGCATTCCAATCCATCCCAATAGTGTTTAGTTGAGTTAAGTTCAGGGCTCTGCGCACACTCCTTAAGTACTTCCACACCAACCGTGGCAAACCTTTCAGGCTTGACAGACTGTGTTTTGTGCGCAAGGGTATTGTCATGCTGGAACATGGTTGGTCCAGCCTTTTTATTTTCAGTGAAGGTAAATAGCAATGCTGCATCATGTAGTGTGTAATTGTCCACTTTATACCTCCTTTTGGAAAGACCATCAAAGATTATGGATGTGAGGTTTAGGCGTCCAGGTACTTTGGATTATATTGTGTTGTTGTCACAACCAGTTGATTTTGGAATAGGTTTTTTTGCCAAATGCCCCTGCTGATGCAACCGTCCCATTTATATCTGAGTTGAGACCTGCACTTACTGTAAGTTGTCCTGCGGCCCCAGTGGGTTGGCTGGAATGTGATCCAAGGACATCTGAACAGGAGGTGGCAAGCCTACCGCTTAATCATTATGTACAATCAAATAATTATTTAAATTCTAAAGAGTCTCAATGAAACATAATAGAGTAAGTTTCTGTGGCCTTGGATATGTGCTTGAATGAAAATTGCTTAGAGCATTGTGGTTGTGGGTGGAATAGAAGCAATATACTTAAGCAAAATCACATAAGGGGAAGTACTGTTGTGCTGATATTAACTGTGGCTGGTTTAGCTGGCGACCAACAGTTGGGACTGAGAGTTAGTGTAATGAACAGGGGTAAACTTACTTTAATGGTATGTAGCCATAAGGTGGGGAGAATAGACCAAGGAGGTGATAGACACTCCTGTTAATCTCATAAGTTTCTCTTTATATTTCCATTTATTCTGCTTTAGAATATCAGATCTGTTAAGTTCTGGGTTTCAGGGTAAAATTAATTCATGGTTAAACATATAGTTACAGTAAATATCCCAGTACTGTTACCATCCATTATCACAACTTGTGGAATGCCTCTCTTGTAATCTGTTGTAAATTGTACAGTGCCTTGCAAAAGTATTCATACCCCTTTAACTTCCTCACATTTGGTCAATTTAGAACCACAAACATGTGTACACAAATGTATTTTATTGGCATTTTATGTAATAGACCAACTGAAAGTGGTAATTGTGAAGTGAAAATAAAGTGAAAGTGAAAATAATGAATGGTTTAAAAAAAAAAAAATACAAATAAATATCTAAAAAGTGTTGCGTTCATTTTTATACAGCCCCCGTATAAAGTAAATACTATGAAGAACCATCTTTTGCTGTAATTACAGCTGCAAGTCTTTTGAGGTATGTCTCTACCAGCTTTGCACATTTAGAGAATAAAAAAATTGTCAATTCTTCTTTGCAAAACAGCTCAAGCTCAGTCAGGTTGGATGGAGAGTATCTGTGAACAGCAATTTTCAAGTCTTGCCACACATTCTCAATTGGATTTAGGTTTGGACTTTGGATAGGCCATTCTAACACATGAATATGATTTAAAACATTTTGTGTTAGCTCTGGCTGTATGTTTAGGGTCGCTGCCCTGCTGGGGAGTTGAACCTTTGCCCCAGTCTCAAGTTTTTTGCAAACTCTTTGTCTAAGGGCAATCTTAGACAAAGAGTTTGCAAAAAACTTGTATTTGGCTCCAACCATATTTCCATGAATTCTGACCAGCTTCCCTGTCCCTGCTGAAGAAAAGCATCCTCACAACATGATGCTCCCACCGCCATTAACAGTTTCTGCCTCACATACAGTATTGTGGTGCATTTTGGCTAAAAAGTTACATTTCCTCACCAGAGAACTTTCTTCCACATGTTGCAAACGGGACTTCTGTGGATCTCTGCAGCTCCTCCAGAGTTACCATGAGCCTCTTAGGTGCTTCTCTGATTAATGAACTCCTTGCTTTGCCTGTCAGTTTAGGTGGTCGGCCATGTCTTGGTAGGTTTGCAGCTGTGCCATACTCTTTCCATTTCCGGATGATGGATTGAACAGTTCTCCGTGAGATGTCCAAAGTTCTGTATAATTTTTTTAATAAACTTAACCTACTTTAAATTTCTCCACAACTTTATGCCTGACCTGTCTGGGGTGTTCCTTGGTCTTCATGCTGCTGTTTGTTTACTAATGTTTTCTCTCTGTTCCTCTGACGGCTTCACAGAACAGCTATATATTTACTGAGATTAGATTAAACACAGGTGCACTCTATTTACTAATTAGATGCCTTCTGAAGGCAATTGGTTCCACTGGATTTTAGTTAGGGATATCAGAGTAAAGGGGGCTTAATACAAATGCATGCCCAATTTTTAAAGATTTTTATTTGTAAAAAAAAAATTTAAACGTATCATTTTTCTTTCACTTTACAATTTTGTGCCACTTTGTGTTGGTCTGTCATATAAAATCCTAATAAAATACATTTACGTTTGTAGTTGTAATGTGACAAAATGTGGAAAGGGTCAAGGGATATAAATACTTTTGTAAGGCACTGTATACAGTATATAATGTGTATTAGTAATATATGAAATGTTTTTATTATTGTTCTGTTCTCACATGTAATAAAATCTTGAGGCTTCCATGTTTTTTAGGCCAAAGGACCTTTAATTTATTTATGTATTTATTTTTTACCAGCACTATTCAAGGATTCAGATTTCGAAGAATCCTAAGAAAGTCCCTAACTGCGGTTCTTGGAATTAGACAAGTCAGTGCAGTTTACTGTATATAAAGACACATCTGTTGTACTTCACACGGTATGATTAAGGGGGATGAGCGTCCAAGATATTAAGTTTATTACATAAAGCTGCATATACTAACACACTCACATAGTATTGATACACATATAGATATTGATAGATTGATAGATAAATAGATATATGGTGATATACAGTATGTGGAAGAATGTTTGACAATTTGAATTTGCATGAAACATTTAATAATATGTTTTTTTGATTAAATGCTATTGTATAAATGTTTGCAGAGTTTTGGTCCACTGCTGAAATAGGCACATTTGTTGAGAAGTTAGAACGTACTATACATATGAACTTACAAATCCACTGTTCCTTTACACATACACATGTAGACACTTTTTTATAATAAATGAGTAAAAGAATGAATAAATAAAATATATTTGCTTTTCTTTGGTCACTGGAACAATGACACATGGTGATCTTAAAGTCCAGAGTATGTTTTCACTCAATTTACAAAATGCAGGAATGCATGAAAGAATAGCCAACTGTGTGGAAATCTAATACAGGATATGCAATTACGTTCTGAGGCTTCAAGCCATGTGATTTACTGCCCACATCTTAGTGACAGCTGTCTTTGCATGCAGAGTAATTTGACCGTTACCAAAAAGATGGTGACATATTGTCTCAACAAAAAACACCCACTTCTTAAAAAAAAAAAAACTTAGCTAAAAGCTATTTTTTATACTTGATTAACTTGTTCTTATGACGTGACTGATAATAAATAATATAGGTCCTAAGATTTATCTCTTGCCATTGTGCGAAATAAAAAAATTGGCAAATATATATGTGGCTAAAAAGGTTCTTTTTTCACAAAAAGCCCTCTTTGAATGTGAAACAACTAGACACATACTGTATATAAACCTAAGCTAAATTCACACACTGAATAAAACTTAGTAGGTATGAGTGAGAGGGGCTTCAGGAGCTTTGGAGGGAAACAGAGTCTTTAATCCTGTTGAAGCTTTTAAAAATGCTGTGTCTATACTGATCCGCAGATAGAGGAGCCCAGCAGCTTTTGTGTGCAAATTCCCCAGTGAAAAAAACAAAGCAAAAACAGACAGCAAAAGAGAGAAAGAGGAAAAATGTGCATAGGATTCCATGTCAATTCCTGTCCTATCTACATGGGTCTTGTTAGTGGCCAGGTCAGCAGCCAAAGCTAAAAGCTGTTGAGTCTTTGGTGCAATGAAGTAATTCATCATATCTGACATGCATTCTTCTTTCCTAGACTACTGTTTTTAGTTCTGTGTTTTATACTTCAGTGTGCTTTATCCATTTCTGCGTTACTGTTAATGGCTAAAACAGAATGTTAACTCAGAATTGAAAGAATGATTAAATCTTTAATCACAATTCTGAATAGACGTTTGCATATTGTTCTCAAACCAACATGGGCTATAAAGAAAAAGCCTTGTATCATATCAAGCACTAATAAGCTCATTGGATGAATTTGTGTGTGCTAGTCTAATGCCTAAATGCCCCAGCTACTGTACATGCCTGCACATGTGCTTATTTTCGTAGAATGACTTAGAATTTTTTTCCTGATGAAAGTGATTATATTCCTTGGTGTTTCCTTGTTGTTCCTGGAATGCAAGTGTGGGATCTGTCTTAAGGGGCTAATATATCACCAGGGTTGGTACATCCATATTGACATACTAAACTATCGCCTAGAGTGACATTTGATTGAAGGCAGCCAAATGTATCAAAACTATTCGCCTATCTGTTAGAAACCTGCCGCAGAGCATGCTGTTGAACAAAGCTCTCTCTGAGTGTCTGTACGCACAACAAACGTGTCAGTCATTAATAAGGATGTTAATGTTGCAAAGCAGGAAAATAATTTTTTATATTATTTTTATTATATGTGCCATGTTGTTTTTGATAACCATTTATCAGCTGCTATGTTCCTGATGATATGGGATTATTGTCTGGTAAATTCTTATAAATTGCACGCAGATTGACTACAGAGCTACTGTGACTCAGACCAGGCTGAAGCAGTTGCTGAAGATGGATGAATACACGGTTTTCAACACTAAATAATAAAAAAAACATATTTTATAGTAATGGTTGAATATTTTGAAATCTGCTTCAGTTCATTAAGTTTTGGACATTCACTTATGCACAGCTCTGATAAGGTCCTGCCATATCATTTTAATTGGATTGAGGACTGGACTAGACCATTCCAACACCTTCATTCTGTTATTTTTCAGCCATTCTGATGTAGATTTACTGGTGTGCTACAGATCATTGTCCTGTTGCTTGCCTGAATTTTTAGTTGTCTGACAGTTGGCCTCACATTTTTTTTTATAGAATACTCTGATATACAAAGGATTTCATGGTCGACTTATTGACTGCAAGGTGTCCAGGTCCTGTGCCTGCAAAACAAGCCCAAATCATCACGCATCCACTGCTGTGCTTGACAGTGATTATGAGGTGTTTCTGCTGAAATGCTGTTTAGTTTCCTCCCAAACAAGGCACTGGGCATTAAGCTCAAACAACTCCACTTTGGTGTCATCTGTCCATATGCCATTATTTCAGAATTTCTGTCTATATGCCATTAATTCAGAATTGTGGTTTGTTCAGATGCAGTTTTGGGAACCTCAGTTGAGCTTCTACAACATGTCCTTTTTAGAAGAAGAGGTTTCTCCTGGCAACCCTTACAAACAAACCATACTTGATCAGTCTTCTTCTAATTGTGCTGTCATGGACTTTAACTTTTAACCTGCTCAGTGAGTCCTGTAGAGTCTGAGATGTAACATTTTTTTAGTATTTCTCTGAGCATTGCACTGATCTTGGGGAAATATGGGACGTCCACTTCTATGCACTCCTGGTAAGAATGGCCTTAAATGTTTTTTACTTGTCAATAAACTTTTTCACTGTAAAATGTTAATTTCCAAATTGTTTTGATTTTATATTACAGTGGAACCTCGGATTGCGAGTAACGCTAAAGATTAAACGATAAAGAAAACATATTTTAAAAAACGTGTTTTTAAGCATGTGTGTACAGCGCGCGTATACTGTTTATTTACATACACGTGTATGTGCGCATGTAAAGCAAAAGAAAGTCTCATTAGAGAGGTTAAAGATCCATTTTTTTCCTCAGCCTCTCATTATGTGTTTGCGTTATGTGTGTGCGCACGCGTAATTTGACACCCCCTCTCTGCTTCACACACACACAAACATAGACACACACACACACTCTGCTCTTCACAGAGACACTGCTCTGTCGCGATTCTTTTCAAAGTTAAAGTGCAGGTTCATTTGTTTGTTTGTTTTACTTTACAGCAGTGATTCCGTTAGTATGCCCTCACACGAGTGTCATTAGCGATGTTCCTTGCTAATTTTTCCGACAAAACAGTCTTTCCGTTAATGTCTGTGTATGTGTGTGAAGTTTACTGTGTAAGATGTGAAGGGGGATACGGGAGGGACGGAAAGTAAGAGTCTCCTCTTTAGCTTTTCTCTCACACACACACACACACACACACACACACACACACACACACACACACACAGTGCCTGCGCGCATAAATGGAAACACTTATCTGTCGGGATTTATTTTAACATTTTTTTAAAGGTAAAGTGCAGGTTAATTTGTTTTATTGTTACTTAATATTCTGTGTTAATTATTTTTATGTATTTTATTCTGTGGAACGAATAATTTGAGTTTTCATTATTTCTTATGAGAAAATTCTATTTGGTTTATGAGTGTTTTGGAATACGAGCCCACTTCCGGAACAAATTATGCTCGTAATCCAAAGTTCCACTGTATATTTTCTAGACCTCAGATTGGCTGAGCTCCTCACATGAGAGGGAACATAATTACACGCACTCTTTACATCTATATTCATAAACACATGACACTGATCACAACGCCACACGCTCTACCCTCAGCGCTAACAAGACCTTGTCTTGCCACTCGTCTTGTCGCTGGTTTTATTCTGACTGTTGGAAACGGACGAGCGGTTGTTTCTCAGCACGTTCCTCACAGAGCTCAGCAACTTTAATAATGTAATAAAAGCTGTAAATTATTCATTAATTCACAGGAAACCCACTGAAAAACCGAGCTGAGATCCTTCACGCCTTTCGCTGTTACATCACGACTGAAGGCGTGGAACTTCCTGAGAGAGCGAAGCATCTGGGTTTAATTTTATTAAACCAGAAAATTCTTTAACCTCAACACACAGACACACACACACACACATACACATGCAGCAGCAGGAAACAGATTCCTGTGACACTAAGCTGTAAATCCTCTCGTGTTCTTCAGCTCCAGAGCTCCAGCCTCGGCTCAGATCCGAGTTAAATCTTTACACAGGAGTAATTAGTGAACACCATCACCCCTCTTCACGCACACTCTGTTTACGTCTTCCAGCGTAGAATTCCAACTCATTGTAATAAACTAAGAAACTCATTCAGTATTTCTGTAGAGGGGAGCGCAATAGCGCCACCAACAGGCTGCAATAAAAACACAGAACTATGTATGTAAAGGAGCGAGAAGTGAGGCTGCGGCTGATTTCTCTCTCACACAGGCGGTATATTCATGCAGCCAATCAGTGACAGGCATGTTAGTCAGGTGCTCACATAGATGAACACGCCCCTTGGATCTGATCTCAGTTTACTGATTTTTCAGCAGTGACGGAGTAGGAGGAGTGTGTGAGCGAGACAGAGAGAGCGAGAGAGAGAGGTGTGGGTCTGATCAACAACATCAGGGACTGGTATTTACTCATCATCATCATCATCATCATCATCAGCATCACTTTAACCAGAAAGGATTTGTAGAAGAAGAGAAAGAAGAAGAAGAAAGAAACGCTGATAAGCTCTCGGGATTAGATGTTTTCCTGTGGATGTCCATGAAGTTGCTGAGGGATGAACTGTAGTAGGAGACTGTTTATTAATCATGGGTCGTTTATGAACGATTCGTTCTTTTTGAACGAATCTTTAACGTGACTCAGAAGAACGAGTATCTCGGAGAGTGATTCGTTCATGTTCTACTGGCCGCGCATGCGTAAATCATCACAAAACCTCCGTAGGTTCTGTAGAAGGAAACAGAACTGAGCGATTCTTTCTCAGTGACTCTTCTACTCTGAGTCGTTCGTTCCTTTGTCACGTGACTCCCATAGACACTGTGAAGTGCAATAGATTCAAAAGAACGAACGACTCAGACTGGAAGATATGATGGTGAGCTGCTCATTCTGGTTATTATAATATGTCCTTAGCTGCATTGTAATATTTTCATTACTGGAACTATAGCCATAATGTGTGTATGTAGATGTATTGGGGGTCTGTTTATCCAAAATGTAACATTTTGTTTTATTTCTGATCAAAAGAACGAAATGAACTAAATGACTCAAAAAAAGATTTATTCATTTTGATGAACGAGATTCAACGAACCGAGTCACTAAAATGATTCAAACTTCCCATCACTACTGTTTATGATCAATAGAGACGAGGGAAATCTATTCTTGATTCAGTTGTGTGCTGATTCACTTATCGCCACACTGACTGCTAAATTGATTTGTAAAACTATTTATTACATTTATAATAGAGATGAACCGGTTGATCGGTCAGTCAGCAGAATCGTCTGGTTTTCAGTGTGATTGGGCGTGACCGTGCGTGACCATGCGTGACCGGTGATCAGCTGATCAGCCTCAGATATAAACCATTCTGTACCGAGCGCAGGAGCTTCAGAGCGACGCAACAGAAAGACATTTTAATGGTGCTACATCATCAAATAATTTAAAGACCTGCCTTTGTCTCCATACTCTGTGAGTGGATTAGTCAT
>JAOVVB010000027.1:8839913-8853199 GCA_028570985.1 Heterobranchus longifilis | reverse complement strand
TCACGAGCAGTTGTCTAAGCATTTCACTGCATATCGTACTGTGTATGACTGTGTATGTGACAAATAAAATTAGAATTTGAATTTGATCTATAGCATTGAGATCTGGTCACTGTGGAGGCCATTTGAGTGTTTTCAATTCCATTTCAAACAATGCTCAATTGGTACTAAGGGCTCCAGCATGTGCAAATATCCCTCACACCACTGCACCACCACCAGCCTGAACTGCTGATACAGAGCAGAATCGATCCATGCGTTTATATTTTTATTGTAAATTTCTTACCCTACCAGCTGAATGGTGCAGCAGAAATCGAGACTTACTGTACCGAGACTCAGGTGACATTTTCCAGGTTTGAATCCATGCAAATTTTATCCTCGGATTCTTGTTCTTAGCTGACAGGAGTGGCACCGGGTGTGGCCTTCTGCTGCAGTAGCTCATTTACTCCAAGGTTCGCCATGTTGTGTGTTAAGAGATGCTCTTCGGCATACTTTGGTCATAACAAACAGGTTACTTACAGTACAAAATGGGAGTGGTATGTCCCTTTTAATTTGTATGTTAATTTGTTCCAGAAAGCAGAGGGTACAAAACTTTTCCCCACTGGACACTGGACTGGTTCTCACCATTCAGCATTTTCCTTGTTAATGTTCCAGGTCAGGTTCCCTACAACATTCCTTTGAGGTTTCCTAATTTTCAGCTGGGTTCAAGTCAAGTAGAGAATCTGATTTGACAATATGAAGACAATATTGATGACATCTGGCATAACAGTCACTGGCTAGCATGTAATTCCTTTCAGGAAATCTAAGGAGTATGGGTTTGCACCCATAGAAAGACCACTACCCCTGCGAACTTGGTAAGAACAGTGACAAGGAGAGAAATGGTCTCTTGATACATGGAGCTGACATGGAGGGTAATGGGTGTTGCAGAGGTTGCAATGACAGCTGGAGTTTTTCCACAAGGGTGTAATCAATGAAGTTTCCAGCTGCACTGAATTGATCAGTGCTGTAACATGAGAGACACTCCCTGAATGAATGTGGAATCTGACCTGGAAGTGCAAAATTTGAGAATAGCAGACAAGCACAAGGCAAGAAAACCAGAAACCAGCTTTAAAAACCAGAAGGACAAGGCAGGACATCAACTGGTATAAGAACACGGAGCATATTTTTGTGAAGGTGCAATAAAAGTTTTTATATGGGTGTGTACAGTAGGGTAGGTAAATCTGTCCAGGTATGTGCAATCAGTAGTCAGGTCAATGTGAACATGTGACATCTATGTAGACTGCTCCGTACTCTGGAAGTTTAAGTTTAGCACCAATTCCTGTGTTGACATGACAGGCTCAAGTGTATGTTGAGGCCAAAACTTCCTTTCCTTTTAAAGTGGAATACAATGCAATTTTATACCTGGTATGATAGATAAACTGAATAATTTCTCCTTTATTATTCCCTCCCCTTTCTATTAATGGTGACTGTCTACAGAGGAAGAGATCCATCAGGTCCTGGCTGTTTCCAGCTACTGTGTGAGGCGGAACTTAAGCTTGCTTCCAGCATGTACACTTCTTTAGGGGGCGTGCAAGTACCTTGTTACTGCTGTTTAAACATCAGAGGTTGAACCCAGGAAATGACCAATCACAGTGATTAAAGGCAGATCACCTTCTGCCCTCTGCACCAGAGCCTCTGATCGTTTAGGGGCATAGATTTGGCACAATCTGAGAAAAGAAGAGGTCTAAACAAATGAGTTTGTCATAACAGATTCACTTATGTGGATTGGCCTTTTTAAAATGGTTTTAAACCAAATAATGTTAATACAGTTGTATTGCTCCAAAATGGTCTTACAATTTCAAATTTATAATTTAACTGAAAAATATAAATAGTTATCTTTTAGGTAGGAATTAGTGGTCATAGATTTCCTCTTTTTCTTTGGTCAAAAATAATTAGAACAAATATGTTAAAAATGTTACTTTATTTTGTAGTTTATTTTTATTTTTATTTTAGTTTTTTTTAAACTATGAGATAACCCATATGTAATTAGGTATTAAGGTACAAGTACAATAATAGTTGTAACAATTGTAATTTTAAGACATGAAGATCTGGAATAGTTCTTGCAAGAACAATATGGTCAAGTGCATTTGCAAAACCCATCGAGCACCATACATTTGCAAAATACATGAAGCACCATGATGAAACTGGCTCTCATGAAGACCTTCCCAGGTTGCCAGAACGAAACGAAAGCTCATTTAGAGCTACCAGCCTCAGAAATCACCAATTAACAGCACAGCAGATTAGAGCCATTATGAAGGCTTTACAAGTAGCACACACATCTCAATCTTAACTGTTCAAAGGACGCTATTGCATATTTTGGACGCCTTCAGCATTGTTATACAAAATAGAAAGAAATGAAAGGTGTGTCCCAATACTGGTAGTGTATACACACAGAATGCTGTGAAAAAGTATTTACCCCTTCCTGATTTATTGGTTTTTTTTAATAGTTATTTGTTTATTTATTTGTCACCCCTAAATGATTGAGATAATCAAACAAATTTTAATATTACACAAAGATAACCCGAGTAAATACAAAACAAATGGAAAGAATGAAGGAAAGAGGGAATTTTGACCCACACTTCTTTACTGAGTTGTTTTAATTCAGCCACCTTGGATGATTTTGAGCATGAACAACCTGTTTAAGGCCGTTTTTTAATGATTTAATTTATTAAGAGCTGTCCAAATCTGCCCCCATACAAAATCTGAAATAAACTGTGAACCTTTTTTTAAAAGCTGAGTTAAATTTCACTTGTTATACAAAGGCCTGATTCCTGCCAGACCTGTTGAATCATTTAAATTTGTCCTATCTGACGTATTTAGAAGTGGTGCACTAAAAGCAACACATTGTGCCTAGAAGAAATTCAAGAACTGATGAGAAACAAAGTAATTGAGAAGACAAAATACTTTTTGGAAGGTTTGCATCCCATTACATCTGGCATAAAACTAACACAGCATTACATATAAAGAACATCACACCACAACAGTCAAACACAGTGGTTGTAGTGTAATGGTTTGGGGACCAGGACAACTTGCCATAATTGATGAAACCATGAAATCTGCACACTGTGTTTGTGACTTAGCCTCTGTATGCCCCCCGCATCCAAAAAAAAAAAGGTTTTGGTGTGGACTAGTCAAAGTGAGACTTAAATCAGATTGAGATGCTGTGGCATAACAATAAACTGGCCTTTCATGCTTGAAAACCCTCCAGTGTGTTTGAAGTTAAAAAAAAATATTGCAAAGAAGAGTGGGCCAAAATTTCTTCACAGCGATGTGAAAGACTCATTGTCAGCTATCACAAATGCTTGATTGCAGTAGTTGCTGCCAAAAGGTATCACAACCAGTTATTACATTTAGGAGGCAATTACGTTTTTTCACAAAGAGATAGGTATGGACAGCTTTTTCCCTTAATAAATAAAATCATCATTTAAATATGCATGAAAATAATTTTAAAAAAATCAGAAATACTTTTCCACTATATAGTGTGAATTATCTTAGCACATAATGTCATTGATTGGTGTGTCACTTTTTTTTAACCAGCAAGTGTACATGTGGTCATCCCTTCTTCTGCCAGCTGATAATGGTCATATTTTTTTCACTCATCAGTTGCGTGTTAACAGGATGGACATTTGTTCACTTTTTAAAATAAAGTCTCAAAAAAGCATTGTTTGTCTCACCATAAATCTGCCAACAGGAGACATATAGGGATGTGTTATCAAGTTAGACATCCTGCTAACGCTCCTCTTAGGACGCACTTAAAGCATATTCCTTCTTCCTGAGAAGTCTGGAGCGATAACAATGAGATATCTTTGCTGTGTGACAGGTGCGGCCTAAACCTTGCTGCGCTGGTTTGTACTCATCCCTGTTCTTATCAGAATTAGCTTCGCCACACTGCTTAATCGGGCCTCCCTTACCAGGAAACAATAAATCTCTGCCTAAGTGCTGGCTAAGTGGGAATTAGTCTCTTTGAGTCCGTCCTGCTCACAGTTGCTACTATTTGCATCAAAACAGCTGGGGCACATTAAGAGAAGGGAAGGGGTCCTAGTTTCCTTCCTTAGGAAGAATCTGTCTGCTGAAAAGCCCCAGGGCAGGGCTATTTTGGTTTCTAAGCAGACCACTTACATGTGGTGTGTGCATGTGGCTATGGTGGCTCATTAATAATACAGTGTTTAGTAAAGCCGTAACTCTGCTATTGTAAAGAAGGTCAGATGAAGAAGTTAAATGCATCAATGGCAAAGTGAGCCTGAGTTGATAAATCACTTTGCAGCTACTGTACATGCAGAAGTGTTGAGTCCCTTAAACTGTAAATGACATGAATATTTAATGTTTCAAGAACTACTATTTCCAAGCTATTTCCACATGTTTGGGGTTCCTTTGAGGCCAGAGTTTCAGACATGAAGCAGGCAGTCAGATTATGGCGTACTGAGAAAACTTGCTACCTTGGTGGTATCCAAGCAGTAGTGACACACTGGGATAAGTGCATACAAAACTATTAAGACGCATGCAAACAGACTAAAGTGTCAATTTCTTCCTCAGCTCTGTACTATATCTTATCCAATCACTTATAATTCTCTAATATAGCTAGTACACCACTGCACTTTATGTTTCTTATGCAGGTATTATGTAAGCATGATTTTGTACTATTTGTCATATGAGAACTTTTCGAAATAAACAGCATTTTTGGACTTGGTATATTAAGAGTCATAAGATAGATGTGTTGTGTGCGGGAAGTTGTTTTGGTGGCACAACTAGTTATATCTCTTATGCCACATCCAATCAGGATTTGTGAACTCTATTATAAAGTTATGGATATGACCAAAGATGTATATATACAGTTGGCTGAGTTTATTGGACCAGAGCAAACATATATGCAGCAGTCTGATGTGAGGGCGTGTCAAATACCAGAACTGAGAGGTCAGTGTCATGCACTAAAATGCCCCCCTGTCACCAATTTCCCCCTTCATAATCACTATAAAAATATCGAACATAATTTTATCACACAAAACTGGCTGGACAGAATTTAATGAAACTTTTGCAGTATCCGCCATAAATGAAATCAAAATGTTGAGTAAAAAAGCAATTTTATGAACAGTTGTGTGCCAGATTTAATAATCTACTATAAAATAATCTACTAATAACCTACTAGCTCAAAAAAAACAAACAACGGCCCCAAAAGATATTAATTAGAAAAGTTAAACTGAATATTTTTACTAGGATTAGTTAATATTTTTACTGCTGAATAACAGCGTTGGAGTGGTCTTAACATGCTGAAGTCGTTTTTAGCCAAAACTTCATCTTTATTCAATCGACTTTTTTCGATTTCTCACCTGTGATTCACTCTACAGTTACCCAAAAGGGAGTTTATAGGACTGACGATGAAAGAAGTACAACTTGACGTAAACAAGGGGTAAGTTATTCAACCTTACAAAATTGTATCTCTTTGTATTAATAGGTTAGGCAGTGAGTTCTGCTGTAGAATATTTATGAATAGCATTTGTGCAATCACTGCAATCACTAGCGCTGTGTGTGCTCTATAATGTAGAATTGATTTCCTCTATGGCAGTAGTTTGATTCCTATTGAATTACTTTTGAGGTGTACCATGATGTGCATGTTCCTTTAAAACAATAAAACACGGCCTCACCTCCTCTAACTCTCACCTTTTCTGTGCTGTCACTGTTTTCGTCATGGAATCTGTTATGTCATCTGCCACACACTCCATGTGCGTACGCATCACCTGGTTTCTGGGGCAACTGAACCACTGAGCTTCCTTCCTGTCTAGTGTCAATTGTGTGTGTGTGTGTGTGTGTGTGTGTGTGTGTGTGCGCGCACATGTATGTTTGGGTGTGTGTCTTTACTTCAGCAACTGCTTTAAAAAAAAAAAGGCAGTTTCAGCAACAATAACAAAAAAAGGTTTCACATCACATTCTAAACATAAGATTTTTTAATGTATATTTTGTTATATTTTATTTATGGTTTATATAGATAGATAGATAAATACATACATATGATATGATACATATTTTTATTTCATTTAAACACAGCATACTTTATTACAACATATTATTGTACATTAAATAAGCAAAATCTCTTATCTCTTTCTCTCACACACACACACGCATACACTAAGCGCTGGAGCAGTCCCAAACACCCTGATTCACTCCCCCACACATACAGTATGCATGCATGACCACTGACCACTAACACTCACATTCACACCTGTCCTGGACACAGCATAAATTTAAACACACACACACACACACACACACACACACTGGAATACACAGTGGTAGATTGAAAATCCAAACCAACTGCCATGCGCTCACACGTTAGCGTGGCAGTGTGCCAGAGCTTATTCCTGGCTAAGCTCAAGTGATATTGCCATGGCAACAGAAATGCCAGTGTTGCCAAGGGAGCAGCTGGTGGATAGTGGAATATTATGCTTCGAACCAATTTACTGGCAGAGAGAGAGAGAGAGAGAGAGAGAGAGAGAGAGAGTGAGAGATTGAATCAGGGAGAATTAAATTCAGAATAAAGATGTCCATCTACTTGTCAAGGAAGATTTTTTTTTTCTTTTAAATGAAATTTAACTAGCAAGCTTGGTTTAATAAATGTATTGTTATTTTTTGTAACTGTATTGTTTAATAAATAAAATTGTAATATTTATGTAACATATTTTCTAAAGGACTGCATGAAGACTTCCTGGGATCTGTTTTTTTATTTGTGATAAAATGATCATTTTATTTACAAACAAATCAGTTAATTAATCCTTTGTACGATCTGTTGCTCAGTCTTGTTTAGTTTGCTAATTTGACACGCTTGATAATAACTCTAAATAATGTTATTAGATTTCCTGACAATAGGAAGCCACACAATACCATAAGAATCAAAGCCCTCTTTAACCCCATACATGTTTAAACTCTTTGCCGTTTAAAAGCACCGTCTATGAAATTTATAAACAATATGAACCCATATCCAAGCACTCACACTTAAAATAGTAATAGTTAAAGTGACACTATCAAACAGTCTGGAAGTGGCTGTTATCACTCACACATTATGGAGTGTCTAGACATCTAAGGGCTGGAGTGAATAAACAGAATAAATCAGTATGATTCAGTGCAAAGCTGAAATTATTCTGAGATGTAGAACAGACATTTAGCACAGTCTGGGCCTCCTGCAAAACTGTTAAAATGATTATGCTGTGATGAAAATCTTGTCACTTCTTTTTTAACTGTGGACACTGAAAATAATCCGTTTTCATGAAGGGTTTTCTATATGGAACCATTTCTGAGATTTATTCGATTTATCATAAATTTGATGAGATTTATAGCTCTTACATTTCCTCAGAGATAAATATTGCTTCCATTTCCTGCCATGGAATTTAAAAGACGTAATGAAAGTGCCGGATGACGGGGCCTGAGAACTGCATGGTGGCATAAGGGACGTGTTGACACTTTCAAATGCTCCTTAATTGAGTTGAACCAAATGATTTACAGCAAATGATGAACATGTCTTGTTTGATTTTCTGCACTTTATTCACTGCAGCTGTACAACTCAGTAATTAATAATACGACCATAATTTAATTAGCCTTAACTTATTGTAGTGAACACAAAAGAATTGGAAAACAACAGTGAAACTTTTATCTCTAATGATTCTTATAACTTAAGGTTTGGCCATTAAAGAAGACAGTCAAACCTCAATCTATTGGCATGTAAATAAAAATATTTAAGCAATATCACACAAGAGGGAGTGCTGTTGTGCTGAATATCAACATGGCTGTGATGTGCTTGTAACCAGATTCCTGAAGATATCACATCCGTGCTGATGTTCAGTACAACATCATGACCTCCAGTGTGATATTACTTTTATACAACAGTTCCACAAACACTATTTATAACCAACAGGTATTATTATCAACAAAATTATTTTATTATTAATTTTGTTTCACCAACACATATCCTTCCTCAACTGGCTAACCGACAGTTAGTGTAATTAACTAAGGTAAAAGTACTATGTAGCTATTTCCACTTTCTAAGATAAATTCCAAATAATGTAAAATGCAAAAATAAAATGTAGTGGGTAGTGGGTCCCTTGTGTTTGTGGAAGAAAAATATACATATACAGTAGTAATATGTCCTAATGCTGTTATGCGCTATATCAGCACTCATGGTCAGAACTAACTGTTGTATAAAAAATAAATAATGCATATATTAAGTGATGTATTATTTAAACCTCCCTTTTTTTCAAACAATCATTCATCTTCAGTAAAAATGGTGGATCTGGATCTTAACCCTGGAATACTGGGTATAAGGCATCTCACACCACGAAGGTCACATGGTACCATAAACACATATTTACACCTACCAGCAATTAATCATATAGTCCTTGAATTTGTATGTTTTAGGAAGCTATGAGAACACAGTAGAGCCTGGAGGTAACAAACACAGGTGCGGACACACTAAACTCCTCAGAAACATTAAGGTCAGAATTAAATTGTGGACCTTGAATTTATGAAACTGTACCTGCTTTTTAAAGTACAGTAATAATTTTTTTAAGTACAGTACCCTACATCTAAACATTTGAATTACAAACTTTCGAAGTCACAAACATGCGTTTGTCAATATTCAATTGCAGAAGTTAGAACAGTTAGAAAGTCTGGCGTACATTGTCACTTGCATGCAGCGTGCGTCCCAGGATGTCTGGAAGCAAGCGTAAAAGTACTGGTACTGCTAAGAAGTGCCAAGCAATAACGATGGAGACAAAAGGTAAAAATAATTAAGAGAATGGAGCAAGGTGAAAAGAGGGCAGACAATGTTTGTTGTTTTAAAATAAATTCTATTATCGGCACAATTCTAAAGAATAAGGACAACATCATGCTAGATGTTAATTTTATATTGTGTATAGCTAATTGTGTTAGTATCATAGTAGACTAGACAATGTTTGTTGGACAAACTGGACTTACGAATGAGCTCTCAGGACAGAACCCGGTCATATGTAGGGGACTTGCCAAACACTGGTTTAAAAGTTATTGCCAGCCCAACAATATTCTGTAATTTCTGTAGTAATGAACAAGGTTGAAGACATTTGTCTTTCCCTCGTGCAGAATATTTCAAGCGCATTTATATCGTTAGCTTTGTGTATGTGGGCTTCTCTCCTCAAATTGTTGCAGAGCTGTTTTCAAAACACACTGATTTTATGACTTTCATGTTTTGCTTTAAGGATGAAATTTGGGGGGATAAAATGTCCTGGTAATGAAAGGAATTTATGATGCCATCAATCTTCACAAGTCCCTGGAATACTAGTAACAATAGATTTTGACAGCTTCAAACGCCCTATACAAGATGGCTTATACACCCTTAGATTTATGAAATACTTCAAGCCATTTCCCAGGAGAACATGATTACATTCTGATTTCATTAACGCATTTATCAATGACTTACTTTCCTGCTGAAGAAAATAAGTAAGCTATTCCACAATCCATTCAGATAAAGTAATTTCAGTTTATTAAAACACAATAACATTATGTTATTATGTTTATATACAATAGAACTCCCAGAGCTAGTCAGTTTTTCAAATTGTATATACAGTATTTAGATATAGATATAACACATCTATTAATATTTGTTCTTTTTAAAATGTCATTTTGATTATGTTCATATCCAATAAAGCTCCCAGAGCTAGGCAGTCTTAAATTGTAATGTCTATATATATTTTGCATGCATAAGATTAATAGCATGTCCATATACTGTACATAATCACATTTAAAGTAGAACAAGTATTAATACACAAACTCATGAGTAACTTACTCCAAAATCATCACTAACACCCTTTTCTGTGAACATGCAACACACCCTCAAACATCTCAGATTGCCATACTGAATACCCAAGGTGGTCTTCACGTTTTCTTTCATGTATTATGTTACAGGCCAGGCTGTCACTATTGGGGGATAATTGGAACAGACTACTCAGTGCCCCTTGGTTAGAAAGGCTTTCGAGAAACAAACAAACAAATAAATGCTACCTCTAAAACCAACTTTCTACAGTGGTGCAGATTCTACTCTACATCTGTTTTTGGCAACCCCCCAAAGAATCTCATGTACCTTTAGTTTGGAATGGCTCCGGTTTAGCCAGTCTACCACAGAGGTCTGATTGGTGGAGTGCTGCAGTGATGATTGTCCTTCTATAAGGCTCTCTCAACTCCACAAGGGATCTCATTTATCATAAACTTTAGGTCCAAATCTCTCCTATTTTAGAATGATGAAGGCTACAGTGTTCTTGGGTGCTCTCATTGGTGTAGAAATGTTCTTAGATCCTTCACCAGATCTGTGTCTTGGCCCAATCCAATCTCATACAGTAGGTCTACAGGTAATTCTTTCATCCTTAGGATTTGTTTCCTTATTATTTCCAATAAATTCAGTAGACTCCAATCAAGTCGGAAACATTTGTTGGCTGCATCAGCACTCAATTGCAAATGTCATAGCAAAGGGAGTAAATACTTGTGTAAAACATCACTCCAAACACCTGTTTTTATTGTCATTGTGAAGTACTATGTGTATGTAGGATGATGATGGGGGAAGGACAATTTAAGATGAGCCCAAAACATAAAATGTGGAAAACCTAAAAGGCCCAGAAAACTTTTCACTGGCACCCTGTGTTTCCTTTAAAATGTATAAAATACATTATAATTCACAAACAGCTTACTTAAATGGACTTTTCTACTATCAGCCATAAAATCACTAATGTGTTACTGAGCAGGAACATAACATCACAAACAACACTGCCCAATTACACTATACCTCAAGCCTAAGAAATGATGAATAATCGGACATGATGACCTATAACAGACCACTTACCCTGTGCCCTATGAGCACCATCCTCACCATGTCACTTGGTAATAAATCACAGCTGTGATCCAGGGTTCATCGTAGAGTGTGCTATCATTTCATGTGGAATGCAATTAACCTGTGTCCCAACCTTTCATTACTGATCACATCATCACTTCCTTACTTAAAATTGCTGTTTTGTTTTAGTAATTCCTTCCTCTGTCTGTGGCACTAATCTCCCCGTTACATGCATATCCTGGTCATGACTTTTGAGGTCAAACAAAATGGTCTCTCTCACCACCAATCTGTGTCACTAGTGCAAAATCTATTAATAAATTTGATCCAGTGCAACAGGAAGAGTATATTCCTGGTCACGTTATTTTTTTTTCATGTGCAGTCTGGTAATAATGAATAATGATGAGTGCTCATCACTTCAACTATAAGAATGGAAAAGGAGGGAAAATGTGATCTCGATATAAAATTTTTGATGACCATGGTATCATTGTTAATGCCAGATAAATTAGTTTGAGTGTTTTAAAAAAATGCTGATCAACTGAGATTTTTAGGCATTTTTCAGGCAAAAATTCTTAAACAAAATGGTACAGATAAAAAAATCCAGTGGGTGGCAGTTCTGTGGGCTTTTGATATTCTGAGAGATCTGACGAGAATGGCCAGACTGGTTTGAACTGACTGGAAGGTTATAATAACTCAGAAAAGCAAAAAAGCATATCTGAACACACCAAACTTTTACTTGGCTGGGCTACAGCAGCTGAAGACTACTTTGGTTTTCACTCTTGACAGTCAAGCTCCGGAACCTGAGGCTACAATGCGCACAGACTCTACACAGTTTAAGAACATTTTATGATATTCTCCAGCCTTTAAATGCAAATACTTTAATAACAAGAGTTAATGTGTACAGTAAATACAAATACTGCATAGAAAGTAACAATTAAGCATGGTACAGAAATTTTCATGGTTTTTTGGGGGAATTTTTTAGGAAACTAAAAACCCTTCTTCATATACTCTCTTAATCTTTGCTTCAAGAAATATCTTGTAGTCACCCACTAAACACAGCATAGCCTGTCCAATTTCTGTCCAAAACCAGCAAATCAGCTTTTACTTACTTTAAATTGCCCCTTTATGTGGTGTAGTAAAAAGACATAAACTCATGTGGTCTTGAACAAGAGAGAGAGGGAAGGAGAAAAAAGTTCTGACAGAATATTTACCTAGAATACAGTAATGCTGGTGATTTAACGGCTCTTTAAATGAAAGAGAATTTTTTTCCAGAGCATCAAACATCGAAGCCAGAGCTGTGCTATTTCTGTATTTCAGGCTCGTGGCTGGAGCTTGTGTCTCATGGCAGGTTTGGCTTGAGCTCAAGTATGCCAATAGGGTGGAAATCGGTGCTGGAAGACTACAGTCCTGTTGCATGATGACTGGCTTCGCCATGCTGTGTCATTTTCATTAAGGCCGTGGTACGTCACAGAAGAACACACACATGAGAGTTGCACTGGAGTGATGAAAGTTCAGACTAGACTTGGCCTGAGCTCAGAATGCATATTTGTTTTTCATGCCTGACTGATTTTATTGATTTATCTTTGTTGTCATCAAATTTTGTTAAGCAACCATTTAACAGTGGGCAGTAAAAGTCAAAAAATACAAACTTCATGCACACAGAGACGGGAATCGAGCCTGGCCGGGAATTCGGTACACTGGGTGTTTGGGTGCCAATCATGGCAGTATTGACCTTTTTTTGGCACGTTGGACTTTATTGGCATTGACAGGCTGGCCTTTGCTTTCCACAGGCATAAATTTGCCTTGGGTAGCCATGATCTTGTCACCAGTTTACTGATATATAATTTAATGTTGTGTGGTGTTAATGTTATGGCTGAAGAGCAGAGCATAATACTAAAAACAAGAAAAAATAATAAAAAAAAGAAATAAATAACACTGCGGAGGAGAACCATGTAGAAGAAGAAGCCTTTAATAATACAACTGGCTTTCTTCTGAAGTTGGACAGTGTACAGTAAGTGTCCTTTAAATATGGTAATAGGGTTCTAGTGATAAGCTGTGGCGCCTTAACCACATGATACAGATCCTTCAGATCCTGCTCCATGCAGCTGCCATACCACACAGTACCACAGCAAGTCAGGAGGCTCTTCATGGTCGCCGGACAGAAACTAACCAAACGTTGTTGCGGAAAATGGAAAGGTCTGATGAAGATCCAGGAATTTGAAGTTCTCCACCCTCTGTATAAGAAGGGAGAGAGTAGAGAGGGTGGAGAGCTTCAAATTGTGGATTATGCAGTTTGATTTCCGGACATCAGTGATCATCTCTTTATTTTTTGTGGTGTTGAGGTCCAGTTTGTCATGACACCACGACTCCACTAGATGTTGGACTTCCTCCCTGTAAGCCGTTCATTGTTGTTACTTAT
>JAOVVB010000027.1:8813411-8839185 GCA_028570985.1 Heterobranchus longifilis | reverse complement strand
GCCTCTCTACTGGTTCACTGAAAGTCTTCCACCTGTTCCTGCTTGCCAGCGCCCGTTACTGACGCCTCCTCTCTCTTTTCCTCCTCTTGCTTTGCTTCTTCTGTGCACCCTTGTTCTTATGTCAACAAATGATGTGAGTCCATAACGGCTGCTGTTCAGGCCAATTGGCTTTCAGTTACAACTAGCTGCTTTTTGTAGGTCTTCTTTTTTTTTAATCATTATACATACACTCCTTTCTTGCAGGAGATGCAGTTATTGGCTGGTTAGCGAATTAAGTCAGAATTTGGTAACAACACATGCAGTCTTTAAATGTATGTCATATTTTGTGGTAATAAAAACAACAAGGTTATGATTATAATCTGTTCCTGGTGTTTATACTATAAGCATGACTATAGTCTTTAATACCGTGGTAGTCTAACAGTTTTGCTATTTCATGGTAATTGCACTTAATCTTCAGATGTGGTACAGAAATATTCCTTTAATCCAGCTTTACACTAATAGAGATTGATATGTATTCATGTGTATGTTTTATAAATAATAACCTGAATATACAAAATCATTCCATTTGAATAAAATTAAGCTTTCCTTTACGTTCCCCCTCTTGGATAATTAATTAATGGAGGACATACGCTTTAGTGGCAGAAACAACACCTATTTTTTGTTGAATGTAGAAAGACGGTAATGTGAAAGAGAAAGGTAGGGAAGGAAGTGTATTATAAATGGAGCTTAGTTGTCATGGCTACAGTACCTTTGGACAGGGAAAAAGCTCTGCACGGTGTATGGACATCCATGTGAACCGTTATGTACCATTAAACAGGCTGATGGACGCTAAATGAAGGTATTAAGCTGAATCTACTAATATTGTACTTTGCGTCTGATCAGCCAACATTGCACATTTGTAATACATAAGATACAAGGTTAATGTTAAAGCAATGTTGTGAGGAAGTTTGCAGTTGTAGTGTTTGTATATACAGTATGAAATCTATGAAATAGAAAATGAAATAAATACTGGGCTGAAGTTAAATTTCCTTCAAGTTTTGTTAAAAATCAGTTGTGCACCAACATCATGTTTGACTACAGACAGATTGCAAATCTACCAATTTAACACTGACGTCTACATCATGTTTTTTTTTTCTAAACATAATAATTTAATTTTTCACCACAAATTACTTGTTCGTCATGCCCTTTCTACAACATAGATTTTGCTCCCTGTCTGACGTGTGCTGTTCCTGTTTGTTGTGGTCATTTATTGGACTGAATGACTCACTCTTTCCTTTCCCCATGCCACATCCTTTACCATGGAAACTATCATCCATCTGTGCTTGAAACAGCTGGGTGAGCCAGAGCAGGACATATGACATGGTGATGTTAGACTACTCAGAACATTACACACTACCAACAATGACCAGAGTCCCAGACATCTAATCATCCATTGGCTGTTGTGACCTTTAATGACATTTTATAGACTCCTAAATGATATTCCAGCATTTCTGAGTTTGCTTGTTTACACTGAATGGCACAGACACTCATGAATATGTATATCCAGATAGAACAGACAACAATATTACATTGTGACTCATTTGTATTATACAGATCAGATAACCTTTATTGCAGGGTACCTTTTAAGAAAAATCTAGCTGTGATGCTGGCGTTTAATTCAACATAACTGCACTCAAAGACAAAGAGGACGAAACCTGCATATAAAGCAATGGTCGACCTCTGGTTCTAAAAATGGAAAAACGTGGAAGTGCCAAATCGTGTAGTTCCCCAAATGACCATTAGGATGGCTCCAAAAAGGTTAAATATTCATAGAGCTCCATGTTAAAATGTCCAAACTTACAACATAAATAAACAAGATGCAGCCTGATAAATAAAAAAAATCAGCTGTACAGGAGAGAAGTTTTATGTAACTTATGCATTGAAATTACATTAAGCTGTAAACTTAATGCTTAATTTGGGCATGGCTGCTTTAAGTGATGGCTACATTGCAGGTGTCAAACCGCTAGCTATCTGCTATCCAGCACTTTAGCTAAGCAGCTAATTGGAATTGTTGCAACTTAAATAACAAAAAGAAATATAGGAGTTGACCTGGGACATTTTAGCTAAGCTACAATACGCTAACAAGCATGTGGTGACTGAGGTAAACTGCTGCATTCCATCTAACAGCCAGGCTCTGTTTGTTCTGCCCATTCGCCCATTTATGGATTAACTGGGTTTTAGATGGAGTCAGCTTCCGGCAAGATGGCACCATCCAGATCACTCACAGTTTGTCACAGTCTTACAAAAGCACCCTTCACAAAAACTATGGGTGATGTCACAAAGAGTTTGATCGGCTCTTTTCATACAGTCTATAATACAAAGGAATAAAACACTTCTTTATATTCAAAGCATATATCAGCTGTTCCTCTGTTTTGCTTTGTCTAGAAGAGGTCTAGGTTCTGTTCCTAAAGCTTCGACCCTGACTCATCTTCATGAATGTCACACTTACATAAATAAATAAAGTTTGGTCTTTTAATGTGACATTGGGTGTGCCAAGATTGATTTTTGTTGACATTTGTGAATAGGTTGTTACATAATGATCAGTAATAACCAGTAAGTACACATCCAACCCAAATTACAGCCACTATCGCTGTTTACATTTCATTAATTAATTGATTCATCTTCAGTCTGTGTTTGTTGTACAGTAGGTTTCATCTTTTCATGCATACACAACAAATACTACACAATTACAATACCACACCTCAATATTTCTGTAACTTCTTCCTTTCTACCTTTTTTTCTTAGAAACAGGTTTTTAGTTCTGTTTCTGGAGTTCCTGATACACTTGTTTTAATGGCATTTAAGTTCATATTTATTAGTTTTACCTCAGCAGCACAATGGCTTAAAGGTTAACACTGTCGCCTTGCACTTTCATGTTCTGGGTTCGATTTCTGCCTGGGGTCTGTTTGCATGGAGTTTGCATATTCTCCACATGAATTTCTTGGTGGGTTTCCTCTGGGTACTCAGGTTTCCTTCCACAGCCCAAAGACATGCAGATTAGGCTAACTGACGTTTCCAAATTGTGTACTCTACTGTATGTAAGTTACATTCCTTACCATTATAACAATGGTGTCAAGCATGTTAAAACAACAGATTTTTTTAATGATTATTTTTCTTTGTTATTTCCTGTTTTTAAAGACGAACTTTGCTCACACAGTAGGAAATATGGGTGCACTGTTAATGTCATCTGCACTATCTAAGTGTTTCTGCTTCACTAGAAAGTCCTGTTGCTTATGGTGTACGTGCTAAATACACTGCACTCATTATCTATATCTGATTAGCATACCATGTCTGAACATTTCAAAATTGTCAGAACATTCCGATAAACTTTAACCACTTTTTCTTTTCAAAATGCAAATTAGCTCTTTATATATAAATACATAAAAAAAACTGGTCTGTATTTTACCTAATTATGTTGTCATTTTTGAGTTTCTTTACCATGTGGACAATGAAATCAAAACCCCAAATGCTTGAGTGTATTGTACATTAAGACAATTATCTACATTATGACCTACAAACATGACTCCAACTTCCAGCACAACTCCCAAGCACCTCAACTCAATCGTTCATACCCAATCTACCTAAGTTCTTGGCTATTCCAAAGTTCCAACCATCCATATCATTTCTAAGACCATAGAACTCCATCTGTCCAAAGTTTCTGTAATAACTCCCTAATTAGTACCAAACTCACAAGGAGGTCTTTAGCAAGGCCATTGAACTCACTACATCAACACTGTGACTGTACCTGAATATACCCTCTTTCCAGGGGATCCAAGACATGGAGGAGTAAATTACAGTGGGTCTCCAACAGTACATACGCCCTTCCATATTGCCAGCAACTGTGAGGCTTTTCTCATTGAAACACAGCCTTAGTCACCACTATAAAATTGTCCATTATAAAAATCGTGTAATGCCATATGGGCCCTCTTCAGCTCCTGCAGTATTCAAGTTCTTCATCAATAATGTGTGGTGGGATGTGCTGGGAAAATTTTGTTATAGTGTACATCAATGACATCTTCACCCATGCAAAGAAAGATCTGTTTCAGCTAATAAACCCCAACCTTTATGTCCGAAGTGAAAAATGAATTCCATTTTGCCCAGATGGCCTCCCTGGGTTATGTCATTGACCAGATAAGAGTGCTATTAGACCAGTACAAAGTGTCTGCAGTTTTCAGCTGGCCAATCCCCATTATGACAAAGGAACTGCAACACTTTAAATCAGAGGGTTTAGCATGTTAATGTTCCCACATTATCACCTCCAACACACCCACCTCTTAAAAAGTCTGAAAAAAGGCCTTTGAGGGGCTCAAAGAAGCTTTTCCCTTAGCCCCAGTGTCACAGCAGCCCGATCCCTCAAAACCGTTTATTGCAGAATATTTTTACCTGATCAACCCATTGCAGTCTGCTGTGGGAGCAAAACTGCCATAGCAATTTAAATGAATTTGGATAAACTTCATTCAGTGGCCTTCTATTCCAGGAAACTGTTACCTGCAGATACACATTACGATGTCAGAAAATAAGAACTGCCTGATCACAAGAACCTCAAATACATCCTTTCCGCCAAGAACTGAATAAAAGCAACACGCTATGCTCTCTTCTTTTTTTGCTTCAACAACCTCTCCTATCATCCTGAGTCTAAAAACATAAAAGTTTTTTAAGGACTCACTTTCTCACATTCTCCCAGCTCCTCCATGCACACCCACCTACTGTAGGAGTATATTGTACATAAGTGACGTTTCATTGGAACCTTAACCTGGGGTTTTAATAAGGAGATTGTAATCTAATCTAAATTTGAACATCCCCAGAAATTTCCCTGAACAGTAGTTAGTGAGTTACTATAATACAGCTCCTCCACTAAAAAAGACCCTGAAGAGCTATCACTGGCTGCCTCTTATTTTCTGTACCCCTAAGCACTACAGGTTGGCATTTACCTTTCCTGAAAAGAAGTTTACTTAAGTGTGCTAATAAAATACTCCTGTTGAACTAAAAATAAGTAAAAAGCCTGTCCACATTTTTTTATTCATCTTCAAAAAAATCTAATGTTTTGAGATCCTGGATATTTGATTTTCATGAGTTTTTCATAAGCCATACAAACTAAATGACAATGATTTAATTAAAACAAATGAAAGAGATTTCACTTTATGTGTAATCAATGTAGAACCATTTTCCACAATTTTTTAAAAATGTGTTATTACACTCACAACTAAGCATGCAGACGCACATGTGCACTCACACACATGCATGCTCAAACAAATGCAGGCATGCAGGTGCGGTTGGCACCACAGAGTCCAGACCTTAATCCCATTCAGAATCTTTAGGATGTGCTTAAGAAAGCTTTACGGAGCGGTCCGGCTCTCCCATCATCATTACAAGATCTTGGAGAGACATTCAGGCTGGAAATAACTGTTGTGAAATGGCCATGGCATTACTCAAAGCAAAAGGAGGTCCAATGAAATATTAAAGTACATGACTTCTTTTTTTTGGCCAGGCAGTGTTATTCATGGACTTATGCATGTGCCGGCAGACACACAAAAGGATGCACTTAAGATAGCGTAGTTTGCTTTTGTTCAATTTCCAGTGCTCTAGTGTGACGCTTTGCATGCTCTTTTTTCCAGCCTGAATGTAATAATGCATAAGATAGTATATGTGAAAGTCCTGCTTCATGAATTTGAATCTTCTTTAATGGATATCAGTTTATTGGGGTCATGAACAATATTATATTTTTAATATAAAATAAAGTTGAAAAGTATAATTAAGTATATTTGTGGTTTGGGGTGGTATAGTTTAAAGTAAGTAGAACATGGGTGAAACTCGATCTTTTGGTACACAATGTTATTAATCCACAAAGCAACATATGGCTGAACTGGCTGACAATACTGCTAAGATATGAGAGTATTGTAACAGACTTGTGTGGTTTCAGTTTGGAAGCTTTCTTAATTGGCCAATTTTTCCTTAAGTTGCTTTAGTTAGTAAATGGTGCAAGCTTCTAAGGCATCAATGTGCATCAGGTACTGAATCTTCAGTTACTGTATTTAGATCTAAGTAATGAATTTTTTTCATGATAAGGTGTTGATGAGGCTTCTCATAATAATGCATGAGCTACTGTACCTCTGCATTCACTGCCATACGGTGCACTTGACAATGTGCAAAGACTCCATTAAACTGCATTTATAAAAGGTAGCAGTAAATTCACACAGTTAAAAGAAAAGAAAAGTCACAGAACAACTCCCACGTAAAATTGACTTCACAAGAACAAAAGATGGAAGTCGCACCAGTCATTTTTTTTTTACTGCCTATATACTACTATAGCACTTCCACATTGACAATGAAGAAAGTATGACATACAATAAACTATTAGACCTGATATTAAATTTGAATTGAAGAAAAATGTCATTTGTGTTAACAGGTCATGATTCAGATAAATATGGGTCACTTTGTTAAAAACACAGCATTCCAAATAAAATACCACAATTACAATTTCTTACAGTGCATCCGGTATTAACAGCACTTCGCTTTTTCCATCAGTGGAAACAGGATGCACCTGAGCACAATTTTGAGTGTCATAGCAAAGGGAGTGAATACTTACTGTATGTACATATGTGAATACTTATGTACGTATGCATGTGATTTTTTTTCATATTTTTATTTTTTATAAATTTGCAAAGATTTCAAACAAACCTTTTTAATGTTGTCATTATGGGGTATTGTTTGTAGAATTTTGGGAAAAATAATGAATTTAATCCATTGTGGAATCTGCAACATAAAATGTAGAAAAACAGTGAAGCGCTGTAAATACATGGTATACAATAGATAGGACTTCAAAAGCAACAAATGCTTCACATGGACTTCAGATTGATAAGAAAAGAGCTGCCAGTTCACCTGTCCACCACAATGAGACACAAAGACACAGATGAAAGCAGAGACTTTCTAGTTTTATTAAAACCAGTGTAGTTTATCAGACAAACAAAAGAGTGAAGCAATACTCAGAAATGCGGAGAAGGCAAATAGTCCTATTTAAGGTGTGTCTTGTACCTGATGTTCCTGAGATGGTGTCCCTGTCTACAATACTCTATAATGGTCCTAATTAGCATGAAGCAGTTGATATAATTTTTTTTTTTTTTTTTGAAGTTGGATGTACAGCATGTTAAAATTTCAAAGCAACAAGCACTATTTCTGTGACCCACAACATTCACATTTCTTATGCTGCACATAGGGTAAGTTTTGGCCTTGGACAAATATTTGACAGCCACTGACCCTATTTAGTCTGTATGTTTGCAGTGGCTCCCCCTGACTCGAACTGATATCCCTGACTTGACCAATGTCTGATAGTTACTCAGTGTGAAAGAAAGGCCATGTAGGATAAGAGCAAGAGGTGAAGGAGGGGGCAAATGCAGACAGATTGTCTTTTCTCACACATGGGGAGACATACACACCCTGCCCTGTCTGAGTAGGCTACCTTCAGACCTGCTTTTCCACTCTGTCATTCTTTTAACTGAGAGATAGCAGACTGTCTAAGCTAAACCATTAGCAGTAGTTTAGAAAAGATAGAAAATGAAATTAAAAGTAGTTCCTACTCTATATGCCTGCACTTTGATGTGCAGTTATGATATAAATTGGTGTCTAAATAGAAGCTTCACATGGCGTTATCTTTATTGCTACCTTTGATGTGGTACAGTAAACGGGTAATATATATTTATATGACAAGGGTGAAAGTATGGGAACTCAGCCAAGTATTTAATGAGATTTCCTGGATTTGAAAAATTCCACCACCAGATACATTTTAACCACTGTAGTTAATTTTTCAAAGACATGTCTAAGGTTTTTGTTACCGATTTATGATAATTGCTTAAACCTATAATCTATAAATAAAATCTCACTTTACATGAAAATCTTAAGTAGCTAAATTCTTAAAACCTGATATAATGAGTCTTGGTATCAACTTTGCATAAATTAATTTATATATCGGTTTCTTTTTATCTGTGGTTGTGTTGTCCAATACACACCCAAAGTATGTTGCATGTTCTGCTACTTTTTAGGTATACATTTTAAAGAATGCACCCATCTACCTCAAATCACTTTATACACCCAGCATTGCACCATGTTCCTTTCTGCTTGCTTCTGCCTACCATCATTTAGGATACAAGGAAATCATGAATCAACACTCTTCGCTAAATCTAGACCTGACCAACTTCAAAGCAAACCCAGATCATAAACAGTGCCGTCAGCGTCTTGTTCAGTGGGCACTATTATGGGTGCATCGCTTCATGTGCTTCCCCTCTTACCAAGGCAAACCTATCACTCTGGAAAACTGTCAATCTGGACCACATGACCTTGTCCAATGCTTATGATTCTTAAAAAATTAAGTCTTTTTGTCTTATTATACTCACTATCAAGTGGTTTTCTTATGGCCGCACACCTGTTTAATCCCAGTCCCCTTAATGCATCACATCTTACTAAATTGTGTGGAAAGGATTACTTTCACTATTAAACATAGCTATGATTTTTTTTTTTACTCTTATTTTTTATTATGTGTACAAAGTGCTTTTTTCTGATCAAATTTCTTCCATGAATTTGACAGCACTATCCTTCCAGGTTATAATAATGTGTTGTACAGTTCTTAACCCAATTTCTAAAATTTTATGGTTTCTTTGCTTGATGCAGACCATAATTTGACTAATCTGGAAACTTCAGGATGTCTATTTGTCTCTAAAAAAGAATCTATTTTCTAGAAAAAATAAGGATTGGATTTTGGAGTAATTGAAAAAAAAATGTGTTCGGATGAGTTCAAATTTACTCTAATTCTGAGCAATGGGCATGTCAGGGTAAGTAGAGAAGCAAATGAAGTGATGCACCCATCATGCATAGTGTCCAATGTACAAGCCTTAAGAAGCAGTGTTATAATCCGTGGTTGCTTTAGTTTAGCAATGTTATGTGGCAATAAAATTAAGTTAGCTGATGACCTGAATGTACTGAATAAGCAGGTTTTCCCATCTGTGGATTTTTCCCACTTATGGCATGGTACGACAAGTTTTGAGACTAGCTTTGTAACGGATGGCAGCACAAGGCTGCATGCACAGACATAGGAAGCAGCAACCTTCATAAGTCATTGCACCAAAAGACATTGTCCTGTGTGCATTGAGAGCTGTGCAACAGGTGCTATTCTGACTACGTTTGTATCTGCAATAGCATCTGCTATTTTATCAGGGACAGCAAGTTCTGCCTGAAACTGGGAAAACCTATCATAGATAAGTTCACAAATAAGTTTGACATGATAAAGCAAGTTTAATCGATGCTACATGATGCTATGAGTCATTCAAAGTGTTTGAAGAGGTATGCATGCCTAAAGAGTGGAAGAATATCACTGGAAGTTGACGAGAGATCAGAAAGACCTTCAATGAGCTTAACCCCCAAAAAAACTATTTGGCAACTTGTGCATGATGATCGTCAGAAAAAAACCCACATTGCTGCCATTGTCAGTGTGTTATACGAAACAGTCCAGGAAATCCTGATTTGTGATTTGAACATGTCCCATTTTGCTGCCAAGTTCGTCCCCAGGCTGCTGACCCAGGAGCAAAAGGAATATTATATTGTCTGCCAAGAACTACGTCAGCATGCCTTGAATGACCCGTCCTTCATGTTGAGGATCATTGGTGTGCAAATTCTGAAACTTTTTGATACCACCTCGTATATTCCACAAAGACAATGCCAAGATTTATTAGGCTCAAATTTTTAATGAATGGTGGGTCTGTGGGCATGAGAAATCACTTTCACACATGAAAAAAAAAAATCATTTTCGTACATGACTCTGGATAGATTTTTTCTGGATTAAACTTGAATAAGTTTGGTTAAATGATGCTATGGCAAATGTGCACTGTAATAAAGGCTGGAATATGTGAACATGTGAAATATGGTTGGAATATTTGTAAAGCAAAGTATGAGAGAGGTTTTTTTTTTTTTGCTCAACAGCATAAATGTCATTAAATAATATTGTTGTAACAAATTATAAAATACATAAAACAGCTGATTAAAACCTCACAGTGTTGTGGGACAGGGAACAGTGGAGACTGGGATGATATGTCAACATAATAGTTTGGATGCCAATCTTTGTCCCATTCAGAAGTGTGTGTATCTTATACAGGAGGAGAGAAAAAGAGGAAATTAAAGAATTAAAAGTCTGATTAGCGTAACCATTCATGACTGAAAATGATGCTGTTAAATGAACATAATGTGTGTAGTTTTTTATTATGCTTTATTTTGCATTTATTATAGACCCTCATCATCATTGTTTATTCTTGGTTACAGTTACTCACATTTGTTACCCAGTAGAAAGGGAAAAGTAATAAATAAGGAAAAAATTATAAATAAAATAAAATAAAAATAAATAAAATAAGATAAAATAAAATACAATAAATCCTAAAACAGTAAGTATCGAATTGCACACTAAACTTTTTGAATACCTTATTGCACACTAAATATGACTCAAGAGCACTGGTATATATTGCACAATTAATACAGTAATCTAATATATGTATGTGATATTGTATTATTATATGTAATATTGTATTACATATTGTATTGGTATGTAATATTGTAATTATTACAATATTAATACATGTATGTAATATTGTCTTATTGTGCTATTGTTACTGACAGTGAATATTCACATAGTGTACGAGTTACAGAGAAGAGTAAAAAAAAGAATAAATTAAATAAATATAAATAGTTTGCTAAGACTTTCCTTATAGCTGCTAAGAATTCTCCCTTTGAAAACAACAGCAGGGGCAAAGAGTGTTTCCCTACAAAATGATAGAATATCTATACTCAAACAAGGTGTCAAGCCTGAGGTGAAATCCTATTCCTTTAATCCCCCTCATGCAATCTCTCAGCTTTATTGACACTGAAATGGTTAGACAATTTATGTGCCGAGATGGCTTCATCTGTCCTGACAGGGTCCCTACTTGCATTTCCTCATCTGTTGCTTCCTTTTAAACCACTACAGAAAAATATCCACCTAATCATTTGCTTTTCTCTCTAGACCTCTATCTCACATTCTCTCTGCTGTTTCCTTCGCTGCGTGAACTGGACACTCACGAGACCTACATGATCCATTCTTGTGCACATACTAACACACTTGGTACTGATTGTATTTATTCTTTTATGATATATGTAAAATTATTTATTTATGATCTTACTACGCAGTATTAGCCATAGAAGAAGAGAGGCTCCCTTTGGGTCTGGACGCGCTCACGTTTTCTTCCATACGGGAGTTTTCCCGGCAACTGTTGCCTCTGGCTTACTTATTAGTCATCAAATAGTACACTGGTAATCCTATAAAGATGATTGTTATTTATGACGTCTATTGTCAAATGACTTTTACTGTAACTAAATTACTGGAAAAGACTGGAAAAATATAGTACATTGTTATTCAAAATAATAACCCGCTGATTTCATCTTCTGGCACTTGAGCAAAATATAGAGTAAAAGTAAAGTAAGTATATACCCCCCAAAATGTATATACTTAAATACCATCTATAGCAATGATTAAGACAAATTGCTTCACAATAACCACATCCGTTATCAAATCCCATATCCCACTGTGTTCAAATGATCAAAGGCTATTATTCTTCTCAGAAAGAGATTTGAGATTGCTGAAGAGCACAGAGATGGCCATATGGGCTTGGTTAAGGTGGCACTTCAAGGGGAGATACCAAATGGGATGGGTGAGAGACAGATGGCCCGATCCTTAGCTGGGAGCGATAATCTTGAATGGCATTCACACTCTCTGTGGAAGCCATTGTCACGATCAGTGCAGCTGAGATGCAATGCGTCCAGCCGGCTCACATGGATTTCTATTACAATTTGAATAATGCCTGACCCACTATTACATACCTCTGTACAATAAAATGCATATTTAAAAAAAGGATATTCCTGTTTGAAGTTAAAGAATTGCTTCCAGAGGGTTTTTCTCCTCTTTTATCTTTCAAGATTCAGACATTAAATCACATCATCATAAGGTCTAAGATGAAAACCTTCAACACTGTGGCTATCTGCCAAGGTAGTGGGTCTGGCCAGTGTGTTCACGCTCAGGATAATCTAGCCATTTCTTAGTCTGAGCAGATACACAGCTTTAAGCTCCATTAGTTAATGACCTCAGTTTAAATCTCCTTTAAGCTCTCTGGGCTTTCACGTAGGGAGTGGGTTCTCTATATATTAAAAGAAATGCAGAATGCATAAACTTTTTAATCCAGTCTAATCTTGATCATGCCATTTGGATTCTGATGTGTTTTATAAGGTAATTTCCCTGGTAATGTTGAACTCATTCAGCAACAGGAAAATCATATATACCACTGAATTGTTTTTACAAGACCAGCTGGTGTTTAAATCCAGTCCTGGAGGGCCAATTTTCAGCACAGTTTAGTGATTCTTCTGCCCTAGCACAGCTGAATCAAATATTTGCCAGGTTCAGTGAGTGTGTTTAAGTGTTGGTGAATTAAAAACTGTGCTGGACACTGGCCTTCCAGAACAGGATTTAAACAGCCCTGATGTATCTAATGGCAAATATTTATTTTATTGTGTATTAGTAGCACTTAATCCTTGTGAAATCTAATGCCTAGAGCTACTCTATACAGCCATCATATATTGTATATAAAGCTTGAAGAAATTCAAGTTAAACTGGGACTTGCAATTAAATTTCTAATGCATGAAGACATAAAATCAATTAAATGGTATGTTTTATAGAAGGCTGTACGTCTGTGAATGATGATCTGGTCAAGGTGGCTCAGAGCCCTGTGAACGTTCAGTGAGTGGAACGCCTGATCCTTGAAAATCAATGGATATTAGTCGCCAGCTTGCAGAAAAAACACGTCTATCTGTGGGAACTGTACACACAATCATTCACAAACACCACTTGCATATTACAGGAACTCGGCTGGGAGTTATTGCTTCATCCCCGTACAGTCCTGACCTCGCACCAAATTACATTATTAGTTATTGTGACCCACAATTCACATTGTCACATCAAATCAGGTATTAAGTTGCATTGTGGGTGATTTGAATTAGGCATTTAGATTCCTGGTTCAATAAGATCAATTTTGATACCAAGTTTATTATTACATCATAAGCATAATCAGTAAGAATTAGTTTATAACTCCATCAAAATCTTATTTTTAGAATATATAAATAAGGTTGTAGAAAGAAAGAGGAAACCCTCAACCTCACTTTGACACCAGGATTTCCCTGCTACATCTAAAAATATAACTTTAAACAACATTTAAAAAAAAAACTCCAGCACTGTGGCTTTATAGCGTAAAATTGCATGTTTTTCTATCACAAGTCAAGTCTCAGTTTGACTAAAAAGCCCCTCGTAATTACATTGTTAATCCAAATTGAAGTAATGTACGTATTAAATGTGAATAATCTAATTTAAGTAGTCTAACTAAGTTTCATTATACACATTACCTTGCCTAAGCACTTATCAGTGCTTTCATTTCTGCGACCAAGAGCAAACTGCTTTAGAACAAACAGAACATGAGGCAAACACAAAAAAGGCCAGAGATCATTGAATGTCTTTATACTTGGCACAACTGTATTAATTCCTAAAAACACAGTTTGGTAGACAGTGTGCTTCATTTTCCGTAGAACTCAATCGTCTATCAGTGCTGGTAAAGTTATCAATGGCAAGCACAAATGACCAAGCTAAGTAATTTTACCTTTTTTATTGATACAATGGACCAAAACTAAACTGGTAAAAAGTTTTAGAAGAGATTATTTTAAATGAATTTCAAAGCTATGCATGCTTAATACAATTACCAGTGGCTTATCACAAGAACTATATTTAAGACGAATTGGTCACTTTTTTACCAGAAAGATATATAAGAACTCCAGAGCGATATTGAGTTGCTTGGAATTTGAGGCGAGTGTGGATGTCAGCTGTAAATCCACATTTAAAAGGGTTCAATTACACATCCCCAGTTGCCTTCTACACAAGGAACACTAAGAAACACACTGTACTGTATGTGTGAGTGTGCATGTGTGTGTGCAGAGGTATGTGCTTTTCCTAAACCGCTTTCAGTAGAAGCATTCATGTTCCTTGGAAAGCCTTGTGTGGAATACTTGGAATGTAAAACTCTCTCTCTCTCTCTCCCTCTCTTTCTCTCTCCCTCTCTTTCTCTCTCTCTCTCTCTCTCTTTCCATGTGTGTGTGTGTGTGTGTGTGTGTGTGTGTGTGTGTGTGTGTGTGTGCCTGAGTGAGGCCCATGTGTTAGAGTCTCACTGATCACAGAAGTTTTCTTGGAAATTGGGTTTATCCATGGAATTTGTTTCCCTGACTGTAATATTGACTTTGTTGTTGCTACTTTCCCAAAGTGCAAACTGTTCCATTGCCCCATGATGGTGTACAGAAGTAACAGTGAATGCAATTACCCTGACTATCCCATCTGGACAGACAGGAAAATGAGAGACAAAAAAAAGAAAAAAAAAGAAAAAAGCATTATTGTTTTACCATGTAACATCATGTAATAAAGACAAATAGAAATCACACTAAATGAGATGATTTATTTTATTATTATTCTTATGTGATTATTTTACATGATATTTTATTATTATTATTATTATTATTATTATTATTATTATTATTATTATAATTGCCCAGCAACATCATCAATCCTTAGGGGATCACTGAGACTTGATTGAGTATGGGTGAGTGGTGGGTTATATGATGCAAAACATAGTGGTTAGCACTGTCATCTTGCACCTCCAGGGTCGAGGGTTTGATTCCTGCCTCAGGTCTGTGTGCTTGGAGTTTGCATGTTCTCCCTGTGCTTGGTGGGTTTCCTCCAGGTACTCCAGTTTCCTCCCACAATCCGAAAACATTGAATTGCGTTCTGAATTGCCTATAGTGTGTGAATGATCATCAGGTGTTGAGCTGGCAGCCAGACTTATCCTGCAACAGGCCGGACAGTAGGAAAGAAAAAACAATAGACAAAGCAAGATGGTACTTGCAAAGTGGATACAGTACTTATGATGACAGGTGTGCATGCAAAAAATAGTATTAAATTAATTAATTTAATTAATTAATATTTTTTAATTTCTGTGAATATTGTTCGTATGGATGCGTAATTGTAACTCGTTGCATCAAATCAGGTATTAAGTTGTGTCAGGAATGACGTAGAGGCTTGGTAGCCTATTCTTCACAGAATTCCTCCATTGCTGACTCCTATTTAAGCATCTGGGTAATTGGGTGCAGGTGTTAGAACTCAGGGGACTTGGAACGTGACAGTTGGGAGTTGTAATTTATTTTCGGATCCGGATAAAATTGAAGTTTTTATACATTTCACCTACTGCACTCTATTGGCCAAAGCGCAAACAATGTGATTTAATACCTGACTTAATATATGATGTGTCACAATTAAGCTGCTTGTGTTTGTGAGCACTAGGCTTAAGATGTACGTAATCACAAGCATGCTTTATTATTCTGTATGTCTAAGCTAAATCCTACAATGAATAAATTAAAATTTATGAATGTGGGCGGGAGTTATCTTTAGTAATTAGCATAAAGCAAAGAACAAAACATAGAGACCTAGCATCTTGAATGCTCAATCCAGCTTCAATTATTAATATTCTTTAACGCAAAAAAAACACAACTAAACACAAATATTTTTATTAAGAAGAGGCATTGAGGATTTGGTCCAATTAGTTGAATAACTGGACACTTTTAAATATTTCTCGATTAGTTTGGATTGATTCTAATCTTGAAGGTCTTTGCAGGAAGAGTATAATGTTGTCAACATATAAACTGCTTCTGTGTTACATGTTTGCAGACTGAATCTGTGAGGTTCAGAACTTGATTCTCTCAGATTTATCAGTTGGCAAATTTTCAACAACATCATAAATGTTCATATTTATGGATAAATGTATTATCGTACAGCACAGCATTCCTCTAACTTAATATGCATAAACCAATATACCACCCAATATAAAAAAAGCATTTACTTCCTTAGTGTCTATATAATGAAAGGAAAGGTTTTGTCTGTACATTGGTCAGAACTCGCTCTTTCAATGATATCTTCCCCTTTCATACACTAGAGGACCCGAAACCAGAAAATCGTCTCCTGTATGTCTGTCTGTCTGTATGTCTGAACAGAATTTGTTGAAACTTTTGCAGTATCCGCCTGAAGCTTAACCTGCACCATAAATGAAATCAAAATGTTTAGTAGAAGTTATGAGCAGTCATGTATGCATGCTGAATCAACACCTTATCTGCCGTAACCTGGGGAGCGCATGGACTGTCTTTGATCCTTAACAGCTTGCTTTGCGTTTGCTTTTTTTGTAATTGTTTACCTAGATTAGAAAAAGTGTGGTTAAACCAGACAGAGCTGATGCTGTTAATGCTATCAGATGGGGAGTGGTTAAGTTGTTAAAGGGAATCATTAATCGAATGATAATTCAGAGATGTGTTTGGTGCAATAAACTGTGTGTGTGTGTGTGTGTGTGTGTGTGTGTGTGAGAGAGAGAGAGAGAGAGAGAGAAAGCGAGGCCTTTGCGCCAACAGCTGTGTATATCTTTCATAGACAGCTTCCTGCTGTGACACACCGCAGAAATACAGCAACGTAGTAGTGTAGTATACCTACAGAATGTGCCGGAAACACTCAAGCATTTTGAAAACAGAGAGAGCGAGAGAGAGAGAGAGCGAGAGAGAGAGAAAGAGAGAGAGTGTTGACATCAGACTAGAAGAAAAGCTCTTTGCTGTCAGCTGTTTGATTTCCTGCTGAGCACAATGAAGAATGAAGAATGAAGCATTTGATCCACATATGATTTTAATAAAATATCCAAGTGATAAAATGCCTGACTTTCTTTTCTGTCTCAAATATCTATTGTCTTTAGGAACTCACTTCCTCTCCAGTATGAGAGTATTTTAATGTTCTTCAAATATATCAAGTAAATCCGGAGAAGATTTAGATCATATAGAAACCAAATAACTAGTGGACAAATCATAAATGCTTCATTAACTCACCTGGCAAGTTATAGTTTTGGTTTCCCAGAAACCCAATGGAAGTTAAAATGTGATAGTGAGCATTAGAGGACAGCTTCATACTGCAGTTTAGTTTGTTGGGTTTCATCAATACAGTGGTACTGTAACTCTGCATATAAATTTAATTCAGTCTGGGGGTAAGTTCTTTTGTATTTCTTTTTCGTATTTCAAACTTTCCAAATGCAAAATGGATTTTCCCATATATAAATAATGTAAATGAAGATAATCTGTTCCAGCCACCATTTCCAATATTCTAATGATATTTTTGCATAAAAAAAACTATCAAAACATTTAGAAAGGACATACAATGATTCAAGAAAAATATGAAATAAAGACATTAAACCTCACTTAACCTCAATTAATGATTCCTATTTCCACTAGCTGCTTTAAAAACGAAACCGAAAGTGGCTCTGTTTTATTCTTGCTGCGCTCGATGAAAACATTCTTAGGACCCATGACCCTCGGTTCTTTGAATCCCGTTCTTCAAAATGAACAAATCTTTTTTTGAGTCATTTAGTTTTCTTTTGATCAGAAATAAAATAAAATGTTACATTTTTTAATAAGCAGACCCCCAACAGGTCTACATGCGCAAATTTTGGTTATGAAATTCCAGTAATGAAAATATTACAATGCAGCTAAGGATATATTATGATAAAGAGAATGAGCAGCTCACCTCTCATAATTTTCTGGTCCGAGTCATTCATTCTTTTGTCACGTGACTCTCATAGACACTATGCAGTGCATTACACAGGAAACAGAATTGAATGGTTCTTTTCATGAGTCTTCTAGTCCGATTCGTTTGTTTTTTTTTATCTATTGCACTGCATAGCGTCTATGGGAGTCACGTGACAAAAGAACGAACGACTCGGACTAGAAGACTCATTGAGAAGAGCTACTCAATTCTGTTTCCTGTGTACTGCACTGCATAGCGTCTATGGGCATCACGTGACAAAAGAACGAACGATTCAGACCAAAGACTCAAAGGTAACTACACATTTCTGTTTCCTGTACTTAACCTATGGAGGGTTTGCGATGTTTGCCCATGCGCGCCTAGTAGAAAATTAACGAATCACTCTCTGAGATTATTCGTTCTTCTGAGTGACGTTAAAGACTCGTTCGAAAGAACAAATCATTCATGAACGATCCATCACTAATGTCTTCACTAAATCATGCACAAAATGCAAAAAAAAAAACCCACAAAAAATATATAAACTTGCTTGACTTGGCTTTTCATTGATGCGAACAAGTTTAGATTGGTTCCTGGAATTTTAGTTCTTATAGTGAAAATTTGTGGCATTTGTACTACGAGGTACCACTGCATTCTCGTGTACCTTACTCTGAGAAGGAAATCTGTCATCTATCCATGCTAATTAATCTGCCTTGAAGAACTTTTCTCCCATCACTGAGATTCCGCTTTGGTCGATGTGTGTAGTGCAGCAGGCAGTGGGTGTTCTGTTAATTACTACTGCAGCAAATAAAATAAAAAAAATACAGGAATGACAATGAAAGAATGCAACATATGTTACCCTACAATGCATATTTTAAAAGGTAATATGTTTCTGCTTCTTTACAGCTGGATCAGGATCATGTGACCCCATGGTCTTAACATGTTTCTCACTAGATGTGTTTATATGGATCCTAATATCCCACTAATAATTGGAATAATAGCTCAGAGAGAATAAAATGTAAACAACTCAATCGGAACAGTCTGACCCAATCCAGCCCAATCAGAATAAATTTTTAGTTGGAATGTGTGAGGTGGTGTAAACCTTTGGTAATCAGTTTAACGGTTAAATATTAGCCTTGTAAACACAATCGTTTCTCTCTTGTCAGAATAAATAAATTCCTTCTGTGCATGTTTGCCAAACATAGGGGTAACATTAGGTGACGTGGTGAGTTTCTGGAAAGGAAATTTTGCTTCCATTTCTGATTGGAAAACTCTGTGAAAACAGCTCTCGCCCACCTGTGTTTACTTTCATCCACTGGGTCTCTGTCTGAGGATGATCTTGCCATTTCATACATAGTAACTCATCTAACCAATCATAGTTGGTTCTGAATTCATGTAACCAATCATATCACAGAAGGCCGGATTCATCGGAAAAAGAAGAGGAGCCTATACTAACTTTAAAGTTGAAGAAAATTACTTTTAATATTTCTTCTGTTGTATTTGTGGCAGCGTAAATGCATCACAGAAGCAAGAGCCACTTTGCACAACCACATTATCGGATCAGTGTTCATGTAAACAGTTAGGTTGGAATCTCTATTTGGAATCATTTCAATCAGATTTTGAAAAAAAAAAATTCCATGTAAACATAGCTTCTGTCTCAGTTAGGCTGATCAGAGACACCTGATTTTAACAAAAAACTTTCAAGAGATGACTGTATCACCATTGTGTGCTAAAACAAGCCCTTTATGGCTAGTAGTGTTAGCATTGTTTTTAGCTAAGACGTGCCTGCCCTAGTAAAACTCTTGTATTACAAATATGTTGAAATCTTCAACAGTACATTGCAAACAAACTAACAAAAAGTTGTACTTTCAGTTAATATATAAAAAGTACACTAACATCATGCTTTTAGCTATTTGGAATTGAACTTTAAACATACTTTAAAATAATTGTTTTATAGTACACTTTCCAAAAATATATTATAGGAAAATATAATTTAAGTGAAAGGTTGGTGTAATTTTCAAAGCAAACTTCTATGCAAAAAATCTATTTTTGGCATATTTTTGAAAAAATATGCTCGAAATAATCATTATAACAATGTACAGAAAGTATACATTAGGAATACAAATTTTAATATACGGTAGTCTCAGTGTATTTTCAGGTAAATTTGAATGTACTGAATGTATTTATTTTATTTCATTTTTATTGATATTTATGCTCATATTTGGTGCACTAATCTCTCTTGTGCATGCTTTCAGACTTGTTTTTGCAAGCTGAATCTCTCTCATTGAAACTTACTTTTGTGTTCAAGATCAAATTTATGTGTTTGAACTCTGTCTCTTATCATAATCTCAATATCTCTGGCTCAATATCATAAAGCTACACTTGCACGAACTGCAGTAGTGTTAGAACTCTGCAATTATTCCAGCCACATAGATACTAGAGTAAGGGCAACACTAGCCAATCAGAATATATATAATATATATAAGAGAGAGAGTGAGAGAGAGAGAGAGAGAGAGAGAGAGAAGTGCACTAAATATACTCATGAATAAGTACAGTACATTCAAATTTAACTGAAAATATACTGAGACCAGTATGTATTAAAATTTGTATTCTAATGTATACTTTCTGTACATTGTTACAATGATAATTTCGATCATATATTTTTTCAAATATGCCAAAAATAAATTAAAAAACAGAATTAAAATAAGTGTGCTTTGGAAATTACACTGATCTTTGACTTAAAGTATATTTTCCTATAACATATTTTTGGAAAGTGTACTATAATACGAATTACTTTGAAGTATGTTTAAAGTTTAATTCCAAAAATTGTTAACAGCATGATATTAGTGTACTTTTTATGATGATACACGTGTTTGTTAGTATATTTGCTATGTACTATAGAAGATTTGAATACATTTGTAATCCACTAAAGTGTACTTTTTTTTTACTAACCCTGAGGGAAAAAAAACTACTATGTATAATACTTTATATGTCTAAATGTACCCTTATTTTTTCACGTAATTTTGAACCCAAACCTCCCTGTAAATGTAAATTAGCATTTAGAGGACAGTCTCAGGAACATTACAGACCACTGCTATCCAAAGCAATGAAGGAAGGCCTGTACTTATGAAGGCCGTAATTAGATTGTCACCCGTCTCTGGCTTTAAGTCTCAAGCAACCAAAAAGAAGGCTGGAAGGAGTGAGGAGTTATTTGGGGGAAAAGTGAATTCTTACTCTGTCAGACTGTCTTGCAGCGCTCATTTTGTGCACTAAACAGATATTCCTCCTCCCTACTCTCTCCATCCCTCTTTCCTTGCTTTGCTGATACACAGAGAGGTGCATTCATTGACAAGAGAGGCAACAATTCAGACACCAGCACGGCACGTGGTGGCACTAATGGCTAAACCCTAAAAACACACAGCCAACAGCTGCTGCTGGACACACACACACGCACGTACACACACACATACACACACACACTTCCTCTGCATGCATTTTATCTTACAAGAAGAGGAGAAAGTGAAGCTCTTCAGGCATTTTTTTTGTAAAAGGAAATGACATTTCATGAGTGAGTGAGTGTGTGTGTGTGTGTGTGTGTGTGTGTGTAAGAGAGAGAGAAAGCGAGAGAGATTTTACACTGATTAGTTTGCATTTATGTTATATAACGTCATCATTCTTCCCATTTCTCACATTCTGATTCTCTCATAGGTTAAACAAGCATGACTATAATTTATTAGAAGATCAAACTCTTAACTGATGAGGGTTGATGAACCCTGTGAACTTTTAAAGTGTGAGTGTGTGTGGTATTATGGGAGGGGCTTCTCATACCACCAATAGTAAGTTCACATTACTAGCTTCCTTTTACAGTATCTTGTGACAGCTGTAGTCCTTGTGTATAGGAAGCGTATAGAAACTGCAGCAGGCCTGAAAATTATAGGCTGCTGTACAGACAGTTTTGTTAAAGAAAGGCATTTTGTGGCGTTGCTAATGTCACACGGCTGTCAGTAACATGGCAAGCATGTCAAAGCATCAAACGAGATTTGTTAGATATAAAATAATTTGTTCAAAAATAAAGCATAAAATAAGATTACCCATTATAACTTACAGTACATTAAGTTAATGAAAGTGTTTTATTAGAGGTGTGAGAGAATCATATACTGTACATGTATACGACTAAGCCCTTACTTAAAATCCTCATCAACCTTCATAAAGCTTTATTCAAAATGTGTGAAGGATGCATTTGTCAATTTTGATGACCTATCGACGTAGCCTTGTCACACATCAAAACTGTAGACCTTTTTGACCATGAATTCAGTCACAACAGTGTAAGACATTAGGCAACTATGTATTTTAATTAATAATAAAAAAAAAATACAGAAAGATTAATTGCGGATTACCTGATTACCTACTGTACAGGGTAACAAAATGTGCAACTTAGCAAGTAGTAGCTTAGCAAATAGTAGCTTCTGTCCTGCTGATTATTTTCATATCCAGTAATGTTGTGGTGTTTAAACAAGTGTTTAAAAATGGATGAGAAAGGTAATAAGGATATTAATTTGTTTACGTTTGATATCTTATAAACGTGATTACTTCAGACGGCGGACAAATATGTTATTCCTCCTGGATTTGGTGGCGTTTGCTAGCATTAGCATTAGTGTTAGCTCTGCTGCAAATGAGACGATGCTATGGAATATGTTGTGCCTTACGCTTTATAAAATGATGTGAAGGTAATATTAACTAATACTAACATTTCAAGCTTTCTGATTAATAGCTAACTAACTGTTCTGAGGTCTAAGACAGGTCTCAGAGGTATCCATAAGTGTGAAAATACCCCAGCCCCAGACCTGAAATACCACATAAAAATTAATTTTTCATACCTCATGCCTTCTGCTGAACTCCACCCTGCTCCTCCAGAGAATAGCAAAGCTGAGCAACAAGCGAGGGGTAGGTATTTTAACATTTGAGGTCACACTAAGGGGAAAATCTTATTTGACTTGTTTAAAATGCAAAACTGTAAAAGGGACAAAAAGCAGAAAATGTTTTTCCCCACTTACATTTTTTTTTTAGCACATACTGTTCACACTGCAGACCCAACTGAGTCAAATGTAAACGTGACAGGACTGAAGAAATGTGGCTCCTAATGGAATAATCCTTTATAAATGTTTGTGTAGATTTATATAAGTGTCTTATATATTTTTTTAAACAAAATACAATCCAGTTCAGTCCTGAATATGTATGTGGTTCAAATGTTACTTTTGTAAAGCAGCAACACAAGACCAAGAACAGAACAGCCTGCTACAAAAATGCCTATAATTTCACATTTGTCATCCAAAACTCGCTCTCACCCACTCACTCTTCTCTCAATCAGCCAAACGGAGAGCTAACTAAGCCAAAATGGCAAAGAGCTGGTGAGTTAAGTGAAAATATGTTAAAAGTGTAAATTTTAAGCATTTCGGTCAAAATGAGCTTCAAATATAGTAAACAATTTATGCAATTTGTTTCAAAATTACCTTAATGATTATCTTTTCCTAATCTCCTATTACAAAATAGTAGATATTTGACAATATTAAAGATACATTTACTTGCTAAGTTCACTTTTTCCAGTATAAAATTATCTTGCATTCTCTATTTTGGCGAATCTGTAAATTTTTGGGTTTTATTGATAATACATTTACACATATGTTTACGGATAAAATATATTGTAAATGTGGATTTGAAAGTGTCTTTCATAACAATTTATTCTCATATTTTTGGTCTTTTGACTGCTCCCGGCAAGGGGTCGTAACAGAGGTCCATCTATTCTGCACAGATGCCCTTCGCGATGCAACTCTCTTTTTTTATCCGGACTTGGAACCGGCACTGCATCCAGTGGCACTGGCTGGGAATCGAACCTTTCACATGGCGGGCAGAACACATACCACATGGGCTTGATATTTGAACAATTTCCTCCCATATACCAATTCATGCTTATATTTTAGATAAATATTACTATCATAATAGCATGTTCCCTGTCACAGTCAATTATAAATAACATTCAACTTTTAAAAATTATTAGAATTTTTTTTTTTTTTAAGATTAAAAGGTTCTGAATCTTTTGTGGTCATTTTTACATATTTGATATGAATGCATATCAATTTACTTTATATACAAAAAGACACAAAACACCATTGGTCACAAAATCGAAGTTGGATGAGTCATATATATGCCGTATATTGGGCATTGGTAGCTGAGTGCCCTTGAGCAAGGCCTTGAGGAAGGCCCTTAACCCTCAACTATTTAGATGTATAATGAAATAAAAAATGTAAGTTGCTCTGAATAAGAGCTTCTGGTAAATATATTTATATGCCTCAGGCATACGCAATTAGAAAAAAAATATTTCTACTTAATAAATAAATGCGCTACATTGTGTTATTGCCTGGCCAAAAAAGTCACCACCTGGATTTATCTAAGCAAATAGTAAAGAGCCTTCCATTAGAAAATTACCACAGAGTTAGTTCAGCTGGAAACTGTTATTGAAAAGTTATTTAAATGCAAGTTTTCTTATGTTCAAAGTCAAGAGTAGTACTGTATGCAACCTGGGCAACTAAGCTCATTCTCAGTTCATTTGATATCATTTACCATCACTTTCACATCACTTCAACCATTCATCTTTGATGAAAATTCAGGGACGAAATAGTTAACAGCCGTCACTTTGAAATATCTAACACATAACCACAGGTGGAGCTATCACCCCAAAGAGTACCCAAGTTTATATACTTCTTAAACATGGGAACCAATGGGTGTCAGAAAGGATGGGAAAGGAAATATAGGTGTCAAAATTGTTCACAATATAAAAAGGTATGATTAGTGGTATGAAAAGAAGTTTCCAATTCCACGGTAGAAGTTTTGACTGCTACACATAAGCAATTGCATGGTGGATGTGAATTGCAACTGACTCATGTGTGCAACAAATATGATTTTCAAATATATTTACTGCACCTGAGTAAAGTCTTTTACTATGTTCTAACCATTTCATCTAACATTATCTCAAAACCACATGCTCATATAGACTTTTGTGTGTTGTTATATTTAGTAAAACGTATAGTTTTTCTCAGCATTTGGCACTATTCTATCTAACATTATCTGTACATCTCAAACACTCATCTAGATATACTTTATATCCTATTTAGGACACATTCATGGGGGTTTACCATAGAACTGTGGTGCTATTTTAAGAAAAACACAACCAGTGGAGCTATATGGGTGAGCTAGATTCTTAGAAATGACACTACTACACTAAGAAACTCACAAACCACTGTAGCAGTTAATGCTGTATGTGTGTGCAAAGCACAGTGTGTACTTGAGAGAGAAGTGGGGGGAGTTAAAATAGCAGTTTTTTTGCTATGTGTTATGTGTTCCCTCATGTGTAAAAATCAACCACAGGATATCTTTCTAACAGGCTTTTGTTTTATTTCTTTGAGCAGATCTGATATGGTGTCATTGTTGTACTGTATGTTGTTAGGTATACACTAAAATGCATGACTGTTGAGTGTATGGGTAATCAACTCCTATGACAACTAATCAGTTTCCAAGACATTTTGGCAAACACAATGTGTGATTAAGAAATAAAAGCTTATGACTACAGTGGTTGAAGCTGGGTTTGTGTACTCCATTTTTGTAGCTCCTTTGTCTCTGTTTTAACCTAATAATCACCACCTACATTAATAAATGAGTCATGTTATTATGGATTTACACAACGTTTATATGTCTTTGCTGAAATCTTAACATGTATTCCCTTAGTTCCCGCGTACCATTATTCTTCAGCATACCAAGACATTTTGGACAATTTCATGCTCCCAACTTTGTGGGAACAGTTTGGGAATGCCATCTTTCTGTTCCAACATGACTGCACACCAGTGCACAAATCAAGGTCCATAAAGACATGGATACATTAGTGTGGTGTGGAAGAACTTGACTGGCCTGCACTGAATCCTGACCTCAACCTGCTAGAACACCTTTGTGATGAATTAGGGTGGAGACTGCCACAGACATATATATGTG
>JAOVVB010000027.1:8753301-8770521 GCA_028570985.1 Heterobranchus longifilis | reverse complement strand
GAATGTAGAAAATAAATCACTAAACAAAAACAAAGAAATTTGCAAGTGACCCCAAACTTTTGAACGGTAGTGTATATCACTGTATAATCCATAATTATACTATATTATAATATATCGTACACCCGCGTGATTCACTGTATAAGCAGCCTTTGAATTCCTGCCTAAGAGATGTTTGAAGGTTAAATTAGCAGCAAGTTAATGGTGAACATTTTCATACCTGCCGGAAAAACACTCCCACTAAACGAACACGAAGCATTGGGGATATTCAAATCGGGTGAATGCAAAAAGGACGGACCTCGCGGCCTAACAGGACGCCCTTGGGCACTTTTAATAGATATAATACTTTTGGTTTTTTTTTTTTAACCACTTGAATTGTAATTTAAAAGCCGTTTTGAAGTATTCTTTATTCTTTATTCTTATAAAAATGGAATTGAAAAGCTGTTACAGCAGGTATAACATCACACCTTGTGTGCAGAGACAAAGACAGGTGACAAAGACAACTAAACAGACTGCACCAAGAACATGAAAAACCGTCACTGTGAGGGTGTGGTTTGTATCATAAACCTAAAAAGCACTTCAAATGTTTTGTCCATGAATTCATTTAGGAAATGTGCGTAATGTAAAAACTGAACTTGAAACAATTCTAGGCAAAGTGAAAAAAGGCTTCATGGTGGAATGGTGTGTGTCCTGGATAAATAATGAATGTCAGAATATTAACAGCAGGTTGTGTGTGCGTGTGTGTGTGTGGCTGCGTGCACACTGACCTGCCGAGTGCTGAGAGGTTGCCAGAGAGGTCATGGAGTTGGAGAGGTTGAGGTTTGCAGTGATGCTGAGCTGGCTCTGGGCCAGAGGAGGATACGGAGACGTGGGTGTCCTCAGCGCCTCTTCGCTGCCTTCCTCATCAATCCCGGGCAGATAGGTGTCGATCAGAGCGTCCAGAAACTTGACGATCAGCTCAGCGTAGTCAGGGATCTGGTTTTGCTGTGGGCGGATGAAAGAAAGAAAGAAAAAAAAAGAAAGAAAAGGAAGAAAATCTGCACCGTCAGATCAGGTCAACGAGCACCTTTGGACAGAACAGGTCAGGTCTAAACTAAAGTCTGGTAGACGGATTTTTTTTTTTTTTAATAAATTGCTAAATCAAAGATATTTTTTTCTCTCAAGTTAGAAAATATATGTAGACATTTTGAGACATGTAGAGTACGATCTGCTGTAAGAGGACAGGTGTTGTTCCACTTCGACATTATTAACAGCGCAGCCGTTTCCTGAAACGCGACTTTCTCAGCGCCACTTCCTGTTTTTCATAGAGCTGGAAAATAGCATGGTTCGCTACCTTCGAAAAAGGCCCGGCGAATCTCCAGAGTCCATTAAACCCGAAACCTGTGGGTGAGAGGGAAAGTGGTGAAGAGAGTGATGTCATGTCAGTACGTTTCCAGATGAGGAATGAACTCTTTTACTGGCCTCGAGCCTGAAACAAACAGTGTCAGTTTGAGCGCACTCTGATAAACAAGACCCTGGCTAAATATAAATAAATATTAAAGTAGTTTTATTTACTTAATAAACAGTAGCTTGATCATAATTAATAGACATATTTATATATAATAAACATTATGCTTCAATCAGGTCAAGTCCAGTTTATCTTTTGAAAAGTCCTGATGTAACTTCCTGAGGTGTGTATGTTGGAGGATCTGAGTGGGTTCAGCAAGCGCTTTGTGTATTTTCGTGTGTGTGTGTGTGTGTTTACTTTGAAGATATGAGGGCTGGTACTGCGGTGGTGTCTCCTCGTGATACACTACGCTCTGCACGATGCCATGCACGGGGTTCAGCAGGTTCGGGTCCTGGCACATGGACAGCAGTGTATTGATCTTCGAGTCCAAGAGGTTGTGACTGCAGGAAAAAAAAGTGTAAAATAGAAAATGTGAGTCGAAAAAAAAATCCAAGAGATCTGCAAGACAAACTGTGACATTATTTTTCAAGGTAAAAAGTGTCTTATTTCCAGATGAAAACGTTTTAGACCTGGACAAATGATGACTTAATATGGAATTTAATGGTGTTAGTGTGTCATAAAATTCAAGCCACTCATGTTCCATAATGCAAATGCCTCAGTAGTTTACACTGGGAAGGGGGCGTGGTTACTGTCACGTGAATACCGTTATCTTTACAATGTTTCAGCTGCTTTAAGACATGTTCAAGTCAAGATGCTAGATATGGCGTGAAATCGATTCTTTGACTTACACGACAGGAAAGACTTTCGGGAAGACGACGCTGGCCTCGGCTAAAAACTCGTAAAGAATCCTCTGGTCGAACTCGTCCGTCGTGTTTTTGACCTGAGTTGCCTGCAACAGAAACGTGCACTTGTTTATATGTTTGTACGATACATCTGGCAATGCTCGACAATATCCTTTCAGAATGGAGAAGTCGAGATCTTATAAAACCACTTTAGTGTTTAAGAGAACTTGTGAAGCGGAACAGAGACGCAGATAGAGAGGCAGAAAGGACAACAGGAAAAAATAGGTTATATGGACAAACCCACCAAAGGGCCCTGAAAGAGGAACCGAAACGAATGACGTACAAGCGTGAAAGTGTGCGAGAGAGATGAGCACGTACCAGCACGGTGAGGAGAAGGGCCTGGATCTTGGTGTCGGTGAGGACCTCCTCGTCCAGCAGAACGTTTGACTCGGACAGGGACACCTTCCTCAGGTGGTGGTGCTGCTGAGAGATTCTTTGGGTTTCTTTCATTAAAAAAATAAATAAATAAAATAAATCACTCAGCTTATTGTTGGTGTTTATTTTTTTATTTTGTTCTGAGTCTGATTATGAGGTGTGAATATGCAAATATACAGCACATATGTGTGAAAAAATTCAGACATAGTTAAGTGTAAAGTCTAGAGAGCTTCCTGAACTGAAATATGTTTCGATTTTGCATATATCTCAACCATAAGTAACAGCATTTTAAAATATGCTAACGTGTGTGTGTATATATACATACATAAATACACACATTGGTGTGAAAATTTGGTAAGATCATCAAACAAATTTTAATATTACACAAAGATAACTCTAGTAAATACAAAATGCAGTTTTTAAATGTTGATTTCATTTATTAAAAGAAACCCGAACCTACCTGGTGCTATATAAAAAAGTAATTGCTCCCTAAACCTAATAGCGGGTTGGGCTCCTCTTGACGGCAACAACTGCAATCAAGCGTTTGCGGTAGCTGGTAATGAGTCTTTCACCTCACCTCTTCTTTGCAAAATTGTTTTAATTCAGCCACAATGTAGGGCTTTTGACCTGTTTAAGGTCATGCCACAGCATCGCAATCGTATCCAAAGTCTGGACTTTGACTGGACCGATCCAAAACCTTCATTTAGTTTATTCTGAGGTGGATTTGCTGGTGTGTTTCGGATCACTGTCCTGCTGTATAACTCAAGTGCGCCTGAGCTTGAGGTCATGAACTGATGGTCGGATATTCTCCTTTAGGATTTTATGGTACAGCGCAGAATTCACAATTCCATCAATTATGGCAAGTTGTCCAGGTCCTGAATCTGCAAAGCAGCCCCAGACCATCACGCTACCACCACCATGTTTGACTGTTGGTATGATGTTCTTTTTATGAAACACTATGTTAGTTTTATGCCAGATGTAACGAAACGTACAGTGCACCTTCCAAAAAGTTCAACTTTTGTCTCATCGTTCCACAGAATATCTGGCTCAAAGTCTTGGGGATAACCAAGATATTTTTTTATTTTTTTTTTGCAAATGTGAGATGAGCCTTTGTGTTCTTTTTGCTCAGCATTTGCTTTTGCCTTGTAAATTTCCCATGGATGCCATTTTTGCCCCCCGTTTTTTTCTTACTGTTAAATCATGAACAATGACTTTAACTGAGGTAAGTGAGGTCTGCAGTTCTTTAGATGTTCCACTGTTCCAAGTTTTCTCCATTTCTGGATAATGGCTCTCACTGTGGTTCACTGGAGTCCCAAAGCCTTAAAAATGTCTTGGTAACCATTCCCAGACTTATACATTCAGTCAATTACTTTCTTTCTCTTCTCTTCATGAATTTCTTTAAATCTATAGGATATGTTGCTTTTTGTAGATCGTATAGGATACCTCACATTGTAAGAAAGGTTCTATTTAAGTGATTTCTTGATTCAACAGGTCTGGCAGTAATCAGGCCTGGGTGTGGCAAGTGAAATTTAACTCAACCTTACAAATAATGTGGATAAATCACATAATTACTTTTTTTTTTTTTCCATAGGACCAGGCAGGTTTGAACAGCGTTTTTATCACTTATATATATATATATAGCTGTGTGTTTATAAAGATTTAGTTCCTACTGCGGCCCAGGAACATAGCGGACATTTGAATCCATTATGCTCATGTCTGTTTGACTCAGTGTGTAGCCATCCACACTCTTAGATAATGACATTTTAGACATAGTTACCCAAAACAAACCGTTTTTACCATCGTGATAGTTATACGAGAACCTTATCAAACACCATCTTTGCAGGAATCTAGCCTAAGGTAGTTGTGAAATGTATTTATGCCCCCTTTAATTCGAAATTGGTTACAAGCTGAGGCTGTACTTACTGTAAAGGTGTTCAATCAAAGAAAAAAAAAGTAAGTCTATCTATTACTGTATCTAGACATTTAAGTTTTAAGTGAAATGTGGATTTTTTTTTTTATTTTTTTTTAAGTAACTTGTTTTGGTTGTCTGAGACTGCTGCCAATCACATGTTACACTTCACACTTTCCAGCTTCACAGTGAGGTTTCATTTATCACAACAGGATGCGCAACACTTCTGCTAACAATCTAAAGTTAACCTTCACGGTATATTAGAGGCATTATTTTCTGGTAACCCATATATAAAATGTCTAAAGTATATACAGTTTTATATACAAGTATTCGCTCGCCTGCATTCACGTGCATATGAACTTGAGTAACATCCAATTATCAATCCATAGGGTTTAATAAGATGTTAGCCCCGCCCCCTTCGCGGGGGTTTAGGAGCGAGTTCGGTGTAGAAGAACTTGACTGGCCTGCACAGAGTCCTGACCTTTCAAGAAGCCCTGCCTGATGTGAACCATGCCTCGCAGAAAAGAGCTCTCAGAAGACCTACGGCCTACTCCATTCTTGTTTAATGTTTTCCTTATTGTAGTCAACAAAAATGTGTCGACAAAAATGTTAGCATGTGCCAGAGATTTCTGCAAGTCTTTAGCTGACACTCTAGGATTCTTTTTTACCTGATTAAGCATTCTGCGCTGTGCTCTTGCAGTCATCTTTACAGGACAACCACGCCTGGGGAGAGTAGCAACAGTGCTGAACTTTCTCCATTTGTAGATAGTCTGTCTTACCGTGGTCACATGAACATCAAGGCTTTTGGATACTTTTGTAAACCTTTTGAGCTTCATGCAAGTCAACAGTTCTTGATCGTAATTCTTCTGAGAGCTCTTTTCTGCGAGGCATGGTTCACATCAGGCAGTGCTTCTTGAAACCAGTAAACCCAAACTGTTTTTAAAGGGCAGGACAGCTTTCAGCAACACATCCAATATCATCACACTGATTGGACTGAAGGTTGGCTCACTCCTGGCTCCAATTAGCTCTTGGAGAAGTCATTAGGCTAGGGGTTCACATACTTTTTCCATCCTGCACTGTGAATGTTTACATGTTATGTTCAATAAAAACATGAAAACATATAATATTTGTATAGTATTATTTTAAGCAGACTGTGTTTTTCCATTGTTGTGACTTAGATGAAGATCAGAGCACATTTTATGACCAATTCATGCAAAACTCCACATAATCCCAAAGGGTTCACATACTTTTTCTTGCAACTGTATTGGCCACCACTGACCTCCACCCCGCTGTAAAAGTCTTAGGGATGTGTTGGAGAAATCTTGTATTGACAATAGGAGAAGCATAAAGCACTCCATAAATAATGCGAATTTGCATCATAATAAAAGCTAATGGTATTTCAATGAAATATTGTGCATGTACAATTTTTTTTTTTTTTTTGTGGGGGGGTCAGAAAGTGCATATTGGAAGGAGCACAGTAATATTAAGCTGTGATTTGATTTTTATGGTGGCACTTATTGTCAGGACTGTGATATTGTAGAATATTAATTAACACCTTTTGGCAAATTGGAATGCCGACTTGGCAGCAGCACGAACTTTAACACATTATTATGACATGTGGACATTATGAAACTTTTATATTATTAAGTGATGAAACATGTCCGGATATCAGACATTAAGTTTTTGAACTCTGCAGGATTGTGGCTCTCTAGGACCGAACTTGCCTACCCCTGCCCTGGGTATTCTGGTTTCCTCCCACAGTCGAATGACATGCCGAATAGGCTAATTGGTGTTTCCAGATTCTCTGTAGCATTTGCAATTAAATGCAAATAGCAGTCAATTTTTTCCCCCTTGTTAGCTGTTTAATGCGCATTTGCACTTCATTTGGATGAAGGGGAAAAAAGGTTGGGGAGGGGAAAAAAACCATTTCCATGGCAGGGGTAAGACCAGGGATTAGGGATAAGGATGTCTTTTTTGAAGCCTCATCCCTGGTAAAGTTGCGAAGCTTTTTGAGTTCAATAACAGGATGTTTTGTGGTATTAGCAGGGTTTGTCAGGGTGGTGCATTTCCGAAAGGTGCAGGGAGGACAGTCTGACTGTCTGCTTGTAAACAAGTCATTCAAGTTTGTAGTGTGCCCATCAGGTGATTATGCCAGGGTGGCTTCTGGCTGCATGTCTCTGCATGAAGAGTGACAATTCATGCTGGTTTGCACAGCACATTCAAGATACCACAGATGAGAAAAACATCCATGACGATGACAACACACACTACATAGCATGACTTGCAGGATAAGATTGTTTGGGGGGAAAAATGTTGAGTGCATTAATGGATCTTTGGAGTTACAGTATGGATAGTGTTTGACGTTAATCTTTGCACTTGTGTGTTTTCCATCTAGCTCTGCTTCATAGTGTTCTGGACCCCTGGTGTGTCTGAGCTGATCCTGGTCAGTGTAATTGGGGTGGATGAGAGTTTCGCTCAGCTCTGCACTGTTCCTCTTCGGATATTCTCCTTCTTCCCTGTTCCAGGTTAGATTCCGTGCACAAATTGTATACATGAAGTCCTCATGAAATGCTGTGCGTTATCCACAAAGAAAGCAATGCCATTTACATGGATTGATTTACTGAATACAAGGGGCGGTTAAATCAAACCAGGACTAACAAAACATGGTAATGAGAATAAAACCTTCCTTTATTTCTCTGTATAATCCCCCGCTACGCTAATGCATTTATCCCAGCGTTTCACTAGTGCCTGGATACCATCAAATTAGAAAGTTTTCTCAGTATGCCAGAGCCTTTATTAGACTGCCTGCTTCACATCTGAAATGCTGGCCTCCCATGAACTCATTTAATGGCCCAAACATGTGGAACCTCCTTCAGCGAGGTCAGGACTGTACAGGTAATAACTCCCCGCCTAGGTCTTAAATGTGCAAGTGGTGATTATGAATGAATATGTGTGTGTACAGTTACCAGGGATCAGATGTTCCACTTGCAACATGTTCACACAGGAATGACAGCAGTGGGATCGGAAGATCGGTCTCATCACTGTACTGTGCTTAAGGTCATCGGTCTATTGTGTTTCATGCCTTCATTCACAAGGAATTATTACAAGTTCTGAGGTTTATTGAGCACCCCTTGTAAAGACAGGTAGTAAAAAGGTTTGGGGGAAAATGGCTTTATGGTTAATTCCCACAAAATCCCTGCCACTGGATGCTGTGCCGAGGGTTGCACCAGGAAGGGCATCCGGTATAAAACCTGTGCCGAGTTGTTGTGTGGATCGGATGGTCCGTTGTGGCAACTCCTGGACAGGATCAGCCGAAAGACAAACTTACTTTACTTCTGTTTTTATTTATTTGGCCTAAGTAACAATTATATGCCCCTCACCAACTTTAATAAACTTGCATCAGGTGATAACACCAACACTTAAAAAAAAACACAACAGATCTCAATTTTTTTTTTAAAAACATCAGTTTGTTAATGTTCGAGGGGATTTGTTCGCGTCTTGTGCCATCTCTTTACAGCATCTCGGTTTAGTAAGTGTCTGGTCTTTGACTTGGCCATTCAAAAATATAAAATCAATTCAATAACACTATTTTAAATAGTCATGTATCATTTAGATCTAATATGATATTTTTGAAGTCTGTGAATCTGACTAGAACTTAGTTATTCTAAAAATCATGATTAGCGAATACATGGCCTGATGCAAACATTACCGAGACAGATGATACGGCTCAGATGTTCCATCTAGTGAAGAACACATCGGACTACACAGCTGGGTCTCTCAACAACGCTGGTCGTGTTGCCACCACATCTGCATTCACAAGCAGCATCACCTATTACACTGCCTGATAACGCATATCTAAAAAAAGATTTGCTGTCATTACTAGTCGATTTCTCCTCAGATTCACTAAAAATCTTTTGTGAGATTCAATAAATAGAGAACTTTCCCTGACATGTGTGACCTTTTGTCCCTGTGTTGTTGTTTCTTTTCTTTTCCCCAGTGACCATTCGAGCTCATATGACTGGCTGGTTGATGACTCTGAGGAAGACGTTTGTCCTGGCCCCTAGCTCTGTGCTGAGGATAGTCGTGCTCATCGCTAGTCTAATAGTGCTTCCCTATATGGGGTGAGAATAAACTGTTTATCATCATGTCAGAGCTTTAACTGATTGTCCTCCTCCAGATTCAGGAGAATTGTACATTAGTAAGGTAACACTCACTCCGTATTGTGTTTCATTATTTATATACTCGTAGACAAAAAAATGTTGCACGTACACGTTTCTCAGAGCTTTCCTGCGATCATTATCCTTGATCTCGCCACATCGTTGTCCATCGTCACGCTTTCCTTCTAATCACAACTCCTCCTAAACCATTCATGGGAATTTGCCCAAACCTTCACAGACCCTTTATTAGGACGAATTAGGTCTTAACTTAACGTCTTGGTGTTGTTATGCTTGGCCTTCCAGGCAAGTAATATTCCTGGCAACTCCAAACCGACATGATAGTATAAACACAAAATTCCCAATATAAATGTTTTCCTTATTTGTAATACAAAGACATGTCAGCAAATTTTGTGCATGTGTACGGCATCCCTTTAGATGATGAGTTAGTTATCTACTAGAGATGGGGGAAAAATTTATTCAGTTACGACTTGCCACAATGACTCAAATCAATAATTTAAAAAAAAAATGCTTGAGATGAACCAGTCAATTGCCCAGTGACCAGAATTGTCTGGTTTTCAGTTTAATTGGCCATGACCCGTGATCGGCCGAACAAAGAACAAAGTGGCGCAACAGGAACAAATTTTTATGGCGTTACATCATCAAAAATTGCCCAAGTTTAATGCCTTTTTTCTGTCTGGCCTTTAATGTCTGTTTTCAAACTTTAAAAACTCTTTGAGCAAGTTTAGATTTTAGACTTTGGAGACATTTGAGGAGGTAAAATATTGTTTCTTTTTAATCCTAGAGAAGGTACACTGTACTATCCTGTGTGGTGGGAGTGAATTATTTACTACGTTTGTTTAGAAATAATAATTATGGCGAATGACCGGGATATGTGCTACTTGGTAAAAATTAAGCTTTTTGTTTCATTTAACTTTAGGTTAAATGTTAAACTCTTAAGGCGGCACGGTGGGGTAGTGGTTAGCACTGTCGCCTTGCACCTCCAGGGTCTGGGTTCAATTCCCACTTCTGTGTGCATGGAGTTTGCATGTTCTCCCTGTGCTTGGTGGGTTTCTTCCAGGTACTCCGGTTTCCTCCCACAGTCCAAAGACATTCAGATTAGGCTAATTGGCATTCCCAAATTGCCAATAGTATGTGAGTGTGTGTATGTGTGTGTGCCCTGCGATGAATTGGCACCCTGTCCAGGGTGTACCCTGCCTTGTGCCCTAAGTCTCCTGGGATAGGCTCCAGGCCTCCCACGACCCTGAATACAGGATAAAGCGGTATAGACGATGAGTGAGAGTGAATTCCCAAAATTACATAATTTTCTTTGTGACTTTAACTACCTAATTACAGCACAAAAATATTAATACCAAAAAGTGTGCAACATTTGCTAAATTGTATAATCTGATGAATGTTATGTAATTTTTGATTTACTACATCTGATATATCTTGTTATTTTATATATTTAATCAGTTCTATATTTCATCTGCTTGTGTCTGGTGTGCGTCGGATCTGAACACACACATAGTTAAGGTTACATGCCTGGCCAAAGTTAAGTTTACACTAAGGTAATTTACTCTTATTTTGCTTTTCAGAAATATTCTGCTCTGTTGTTATTGATTCCTTGTGACAGTCTACCGGAAATTAGTGGGCCGCAAAGGTCTTTTGTCTATGGTGTTGCCAAAGAAAATCATCTGTGATTGCTGTTTTGTTCAGGAACTCTTTTACTTTTCATCTTATTTTGGGTGCAGCAAATAATGTAAAGCACAGAGATTCCTATGTTTAGCCTTGTTTGTTTTATCATCAGATGAGTAAAAGTATTGTGAATGTATTTGTAAATGGTATTTTGCAGAGAACTAATTACTTCTTTTTATGTTTTTTTTTTATTGCAGAATATATTTCTTATGTGGATTCTGTCAGCTGTATTATCTTTGCTACAGACCAGTTGGGAGGGAAACAGAAAACACAATTGTTTTCTTCAGTCCTCACTACAGTTTATTAATTAACCGAGCTTTTTAGTATGACTGAACTTTGTTTACTGTGTGGCTAAGCAAAAAAATGTAACTTTACTGCAAAAAGATCAGAACTGCTAAAACATTACAGACTGAAACACTGGCACAGCACACGAAACCACTCAATTCTTTGTCCATACTCAGATTGTCCTTGTTGCTTCAGGACTTATAGTGCACTGTACTCTCATTTGTCCAGAGATCACAGAGAGTCACTGGATGCAGGGCAGGCCATCTCTTTTAGGTGTCTTGTTTGTAACTCATTCAGAGTTAAAGTCACCATTCAGAAAAGCAATACTTAGAGCACTTTCAAAGTCATCTAAAAAATTATGAAACAGTGACCTGTGTTTTTAATAACTGTGACTTTAGCACAAATATATATTCAACTTTTGCATCTCATAAATGCAGGAGGCATACTCTCCACTCACTTGAGCACTTTAAACCATCTGTCTTTCAAAATTACACCTGTCAAACACCAGAGGATACTGATTTAAGTGTTGATAAAAGTGATTCATGTGAGCCGGTTGTTGAGGAAGAACACGATTTTAACAAAATAGTCAACAAAATTGCCTTTTCCTCAAATTACAAAGCGTTTTTAATGTGTCTAATAGGTGCATTGATGAAATAATAGATGAGTTGCAATTTATATCATCAGCTGCTTCGAGACCAGTTATCAAACAGATAATTGAGACTACTTTGCAAAGGAATAGCTGCAATGTTGATGAATCTGTAGTTTCAGACTTGGTGGAAAATCTTACCTCCCTTAACCTGTTAAATGCAGCTCTTGGGGTGGAGGGTACTTTCAACACCTTATACAAATGAGGTAGATTATCTGTAGAGGTAGATTAGCAATTCTATATTATTGAACCTGTAGAGTATATACTAGATGAAAAAAACACATTCCAGTATGTTCCAATTTTAAAAACATTGTCACAGGTATTAGAAAAAAATGACAAAATGTTAAAGAATGTATATAGTTCTAGGAGTACTTATGAAACCTCTCTTGGGAGATTCATCAAGGGCACTGTTTTCTGTGTGATTGCTGACAATCTTGGGGCCCAGGCAGTTGGAGGGTTTCTCGAAAACTTCACCGGGTTACATATTTGCAGATTTTGTACTGGGGAACGGTCCCAATTCCAAAAGTCGAAGGTTAGATCTGGTGCATTTTTCCAAGAACTGAACAAGAGCATGAATTGCATGTTCAAACAGCTTTGAGCACTTCAACAAGTTGCTATGTGTTGAAACGTCAATGCCCAATTACTGCCAGGCTGAATCACTTTCATGTAGTATCAGGGTATCCTCCTGATGTGCCTTATGACTTGCCTGAGGGCATTGTACCCTTTGAATTGGCTCTGTGTTTAGATGCGTTGATTAAGAAGAAGTATTTCTCTCTTTCTGATCTCAACAAACAAATCAAAATGTTACCATACAAATGGAGTGACAGAACAAACTCCCCACAAAGTGTTGCACCAAACTTTGTGTCTAAAAAGAACATTGGTGGAAATGCACATGAAAACTGGTGTTTATTGAGGTTGCTTTCACTGATGGTTGGAAATAAAATACCAGAAGATGACAAGGCTTGGCAGTTGATTATGACGCTCAAAGATGTTGTTGCTCTTGCTCTGTCACCTGCTTTTTCTGATGCAAGCCTTGGTTTTCTCGATAGCAAGATATCTGAGCATCGATACAGGTTTCTTGAACTTTTTCCACAAGAAAAGCTGCTCCAAAACATCACTTTCTTGAGCACTATCCTCAGGCCATTAGAGATTTTGGCCCCCTTGTGCATGGACTATGAGGTTTGAAGCAAAGCATTGCTTCTTTAAGAGGGTTCTTCGGCAAACTGGGTGCTTCAGGAATGTATTGATGTCTCTGGCAAGAAGGCATCAATCAATGATGGCATTTCATCATGTAAAGCCTGCCATTGCTGTCACTTCAATGACAAAAGTGCCGCTGGAAGTGCTAGATAAAGGAATAAAAGAAACTGTGAAGGAACAATTCCCTAATGACACAGCAGTACATGTGGCAATTGTATAGCGTAGGAACGATGTTGGCATATGGATCAACTGGAGGATTGGCAGACTTCGCAGAAATTGTTCAGATGATTGTTGTTCTGGACAAGCTCAGTTTTATTGTTAGACTGCAGAGTGCTTGGTACAATGAACATCTTACGTGTTTTACTTTAGAAGCCACACGTAATATTCAAATCCTTCACCAAGCCCAGCTCACAGATCTTTATCCATTGGCAGCTTACACAGTGGCAGGACAGCAGATGGTGTCACTAAAGCACTTCATTTGCATTGACTAAGAGGTAATGTATCTAATTTATAATATTCTCCTGTACATTTAAAAAAAATCGGTCATGGTTATTTTTAGATAATAGTAATGTAAAGCAGTGTAGATATAATTGTATGTGTATTGTATTGTATAAACTACATTTTATTGTTAGCTTTTTGACAAAATGTAAAATGCTCTTATTTGTAAGCTACTTGGGACAAAAGGGTGTAATTATGTGTGTATATGAAAGAGAATAAACGTGTGTGAACATGTGAGAGAGAAAGCTTAAGACTAGGCTAATACCCATTCTTTATTTTTTTTAGTTTAAGGTTGTGAAAAACATTAACAATGTCCTCACCTTGCCCAGCTATGCTACGAGTTATACTTGGAGAGCATGATATACGAAAATTGTTACTTCCATCTGGGATTCAAAGCACAGTTGATGATCTTCTATCAGTTATAAAACAAAGTCTTCAGTTGGATGGACATTTGAGACTCATGTACATGGACATGGATTTTGGTCAGTTTTTCACCCTGACCTCTGCTGAAGACCTTAAGGACAAAGACTCAATTAAGGTTGTTCAAGTAGAAGAGCCATCTGTCATTCTGACATTGACACCTGCTTCAAGAGATTTTGAACAGTGTTCTACAGATACCCAAACCTCAGACAGTTCCAGGGACACAGTGATGTTGCCACCACGTGAGGGTCGCTTCGAAAAGGGGCCAGACAGCTCTGAAGTTCCCCAGTTTTCTTTTGATGTAGAAAGAATTCTTCAAGCTGGAAATCAAGCATTTTTTGAAGATGGTACTCTTCTTCCAAATCAAGGTGTCAAATCTGACATCATGCAAAAGCTTGCTGAATCTATATTTAAATACACAGCATATCCCACAAATCTCCAGATTCTGTCAGTTGTAGAGGCTTTGATAGAGAAGTTTCCATGCCTGAAGGAACCTGGAAGTTTTTCGGGAATGTATGGCTGGCAACAAAGTCTTAAGTACAAAATGGGCAACTATCGTTCCAAGTTAAGAAACCAGAAGCTAGACTTCCCAGAGCTTGAAGTAAACTCCCTTAAAAGAAAGCAGCCAAATGATAGAGTTTCTAGCAAAAATGTCAAGAAACCAAAAAAGGCTGAACTGAACTATCTTCCTCCACACCCACATGGGGAATCCCTTGAGAGTTTAGAAAATGAACAAAAAGCACTGCTGGATGAAATCAAAAAGAAGGACAATCAGAGAGTCATTGCGGAGAAAATGTCTAAAACATTCTCATACAGGAGACATGAAGTTGTCAGCCTCACTCCACCAATTAAAGATTTCCAGCAGAGGTGGCCTGCTTTATTCAAGTTAATCCAATTAGAATATTGTAGTTATTATAGATCTTTTAGCAAGGTGTAAACAACATTAGAAGCACTTCTGTTTAATTTTGCTTTATTTCACTGGTATAATTATGTCTTAAAGATGTTTAACATTTCAATTCAATTCTAAATGTTTTGTTGATTGTGTTTTGTTCTAAAGTTTGTGTATGTTTCTAGACAAGTGCTGTTTACATCCTGTAAAATGGTTTATATTCTGGAAAGTTATCTTGATAAATTTTTGGTGTTCATAAAGGAGATGTTGTATTTATTTTTTTGGTGATTATCTACCAAAGTTACTAATTTTAACTCTCTACATAAAGGAGGAATTCAGAGAATTACTGCTGTTCCCCTTGAACAAACATTTATGTCCAAACTAGACGGTTACACGCCAAAACTTTTGGAGCTTATGAAAGCTAAGGGAGGTGTTGCCGGGTTCAAGATGCAGCCTATACTTAATGTATTGATTCAGGTATGTGCCTGTATAAACCAGGCAAAAATTGTTTTAAATTGCTTTTGTATAGGCTGAAATAGTTTTATGTATCAGTTTGCAAATCTAGTGCTTATTTGTGCTGTTAAGCAAGACATTGTCAAGACATTGTCAAACATATATTTTTGTCTTTTTGGAATAACATCAGGTCAAAGCAAAGGTAGAAAACGAAACATGATGTGCTACTTGCCGCAAAATGCCAAATGCTTTTCAGCCTGAAATCGAGCACAATCTTTTAGGAGTAGGGAATGGTGTCCTAGTTCAGTGTTCGCTTCTTGCTCTCTTCTTTCCTTGGGGAAACAATGTTCTTTTATCTTCTCTCTCACCTTACTACAGGTCACAACCCCTGTTAGTTGAAATCAACATTGTGTTCCTGTCTCCTGGACTCTTACTTACTAAAACTTTTTCAAACTGTTTAAAATTTCAGAAAATTCTGAGGTTGTTTGGACAAAATTTACCTTCTAGGTTTTGTAACCAATGTATTTGAAGTTCATAGTTCAATCTTTCAGTATTGTTTAACACAAAATTTCCTAACAGGACGACAGGATCGAGACGAGACGAGATGCAGTAATCCGCAGTCTGATTGGGTATCTTGGAGAAGTGGCAGAGAACCTGTTCAAAGACAGCCAAGTAAGTCCCAGACATGATGTGTTTTACTCCAAATTTGCTGTTCGTTTTCTCACCCTCTGGCCATCCCAGATTTTTCATTTGAACAGTGAAGAGTTTTTAGCTAAAATTACAATCACCAGTGATTCAGATAATGCAGGTTCTCAGGCTCTACCTCTTGGAGTGTTCAAAAAGCAGATACATTCAACACAAAAGTAATCCCTGCTAGTGTTGGTTGATGTAGATTCTCCATAGTGACATACTTACATCAGCTAATTAGATCACTAATAAATGATTGTACTTGGTGTATTTTTTTTCTATTTGTCCTTATTTATTAAGTACAGGAGATTAAAGGTTGTTATTGCATTACTGGAATCACACCTCTAAATAGATTGATCTCCCGAACTGCTACAGCCTTTTTAAAAAAAAAAAAAATTCTTCTGTTGGGCTGTTGTTGGAGTACAGTTACTAAACAACAGTCACTACATTTGACGACACAGAAAAAATGCTTTGTGCACATGTGGTCACAATGTTACAGTAAACAGTACACTCACTCAGATGTTGAGTATACGAGTGACCGTTGTCTCAGTTGTAATCACATGACGCTTGGCAGACAAAGTGTATACATACTGCAATACTCGTATATCAAGACCTCACTCATTTAGCAAGTTAAATTTTACTTGCAATCCAAGGTTCCACTGTACTTGTGAAGGCTATCGCCAATATGTCAGACTATTTATCATCAGTGTGTAGTAAGATGTGGGGATTACTTTTATGTTGCCATTGTCTGCTTTTTGGACGCACCACAGGATGTGCATTTCATGGACCACTTAGGAGCGTGGTCTCAGCTAAAAATCTGTTCTACTGAACAAACATCTTGGAGGACTTAGAGTGAATAAATAGCAAATGTACATATTTGGGTTAACTGTATTTAAATGTATAAGCGATTTAAAGAGTCAGCAAATCAACTATTCTGATTTAAAGATGTTTTATTTACTCATCTCAGTCATTCCAACCCTCCTATGGCAGTGGTTCCCAATTTTGGTCTTGAATTTAACTTTTTAAAATTTTCTTCTTCCCCCTCTTCTTCCTAATCCCCTCATCTAATTCATATAGGATGGCAATCAAGAAGACTTCAGTAATGATGTCATGACAATTCTTGTCCATGGAAATGGAGATGAAGAGCCAGACGTGTCCATTATTCTAGAAGGAAGCAAGGTCCTAACAAAATGTGAAAATACTGCCAAACTTATGCTCTTCTTATGGGATTGATTTATGCCTTAAATCTACAGTATCCATCAAATCTAAAATACACCTTTGAGGTTTTTCAGAAACTCATTCTGGATCTTGATGGACTTAAGCTTTCTCCTAAAGTACGGTCTTTGAAAACCAAGCTGCACACTTGAAATATTTTTGTTCTCAGAAAATTCATAGGCACTAATCTGTCTTGTTTACCAAAGTTTGTTTAAACATTGTTACACTGTGTGAAAATGTATACCCTGAAATGATTGTTGCTGATACCATTTACATTTGTATTTAATTAGAACAACAGAGTTTGCGGCCTCCGAGTGGCGCAGTGGTAAAGTGCTCGCCCTATCATCCGGAGATCACTGGTTCGATTCCCGGGTGATGCTGTAACCTCTCACAGCCGGAGGTCTAGAGAGCTCTCTCAGGGAGGGATGAGAGGTACTCGTGCTCCCACATTAATACGGCTCTACAAACCATTCAGGGGTGGCTGTGAGCTCACGCAAGCGGAGGGAGC
>JAOVVB010000027.1:8741487-8753201 GCA_028570985.1 Heterobranchus longifilis | reverse complement strand
TACAAAAACATCTTGATACGTGAACAGTACAGTTCTTGAGATAGTGCGCTGAGATGATGAAGGCTCCTCGTGGGATTGCTCACAAATCACTTCCACCACTGCTTCAATAGAGGTGAATTGAAGGATCTTTCACTCAGGTCATGAGAACAATGTGAAGGAGGAGTTCCTGCAGCCTATTCCAGCCTTGATTTTCCCTCTCTGGATTTCATTAAGAATTCTCTATTTCTCACCAGCAAAAAGGCTCATTTAGGACAAAGCATTCACCAAGACCTCAGTTTGTTAAAGTGTCTTTTCATACAGATTGGAGTTGAGAGAGTTTCTGCAGCTCTTATAAGTAATGGTGACAAAAGCAACCATTTTTTTTGGTTACACATCATAGCAGGTAGCCTGCTGCAGCTCCCAAAGGCATTGCAAAGCCTTCTCCTGTGGTAACGCTGTCTACAAAGGCAATTCTGGCTCTTTTTAAATGGAGTGGAATTAATAAAAACCAAATAGGTTTTCTGAAGAACTACTAGAAACCATGATCCTTTGTTACGCATAATGTCTGGAGGAATCATGTCAGGAGTTTAGCATTCCCTGCACAAAGATACGCAAAAATATGGTTGTGCTTCATTATCACACTCACAGTGAGCAACTCCCCTCAAGCGGCACGCTGGCTCGTTGGTCTAGGGGTATGATTCTCGCTTTGGGTGCGAGAGGTCCCGGGTTCAAATCCCGGACGAGCCCTGGTTTTACGTTGAAGGGAAAGTTGACTTCTCTGTGAAACAAGTGGTTCTGACAAGGCTGCTAGGTTCATGAGAGGTCGTGAAACATTCCAACTCCAAGGGAGTCCATAATTCCCTGTCCAGCTGCACCACTTTGACATGGCTGATCATTGCTTGTGAAAGCAAAGCCATGTTTCCAAGGCTCACCACTTTACATGTTAATTCCTTTTTAACAAAACTATCTAAAAACATGAAGAGGCGAGGCAGATGTAATACACCAGGGGCAAATCAACAAAAAGTTCTTCCTAGATATGATTGCAGATATACTGCTGCAAGTCCTGCAGGAATTACAAACCCTGCTTCTGAGATTTGCTGTCTTTTTCCCTATTAATTTGCTCTGCAACCCTATGTGTTGATGCCTGTGTTTTGATCTCGTGTGTATTGGCATGCAGGGTGCACGGTGCTACATTAGGAGTGGGCTCACTACTGGCCGGTTTCCTCGGAGAAGCCATAATGGTGGCAGCTGGTGCATGTTATGTGTATCGACAGCAGGTAAGCGAATGTCACCAATTTAATAGCTTTGGCATGTCGGAAAAGATCATGATAAAGTGTCATCTGCCTACGATCTTTCATCTCGCAACTCCTCGTAAACTATTAATGGAAGTTTCACAGACTCCTTTTTTTTTTTTTTTGGAAGCATAAATGTGCAATAGCTATTTAATTTTTTAATATTTTTTCCCCTGATATAATGGCAGTTTTTTAATAATTAACAAAAGTAGAAGAGTCAGACCTGCTATCCTCAACACCTCCTACACCGTTCATGGGAATTTGACCAAGCCCAAAGATTACTTTTTTTACACTTATAGAAAGCATAGGTGTGCACAAGTTGTTAAATTTTTTTTAAAGCTAATACTGTTTACTATTCTGTATCAGTCAGATGTTTAGTACTGTGGTGACAGTTACACCCTGGTGGCACTTCGTTTTTGTTGTGGTAGACTACAGCCACATGTTCTCTACAGTAAAGAAGCTTTGCTTGAGTTTATGCTATTTGCTATGATGGCACTCTGATTAGCTACTTCGCTGAACTTCTCCTCGTCAGTCCCGAGCGGTGCAGGGTGTGATTTGTTTTATTCTACAGTTCAGTTCATGCATAACTACTAAACGTAGTGTCGTAGACAACCGTCTTGTATAGACAATGTTTAATGCTGTAGATAGCCATTTCATTGTGTCGCCTGCTTGTGATGCATTATATGTGTACATTACTGACATCTGTTCTTTCTTCCATCCATCAAACATCGAACCCTTTCACTCTAGAGAACAAATTTGGAGGCAGAGCTAGTCATACAGGCCGATGACTCTGCCCCGATGAACGACGTCACATCCACAACCGAGATAGACAACGTCCAAGAGGTGGACGAGCAAGAAGGACAGGATGGGAAGATGAAAGGAGTGAACTAAGAGAAATGAATGTAAAGAGAAACCTGATGAGATCCAATACTCCTGAAACCAAATACCAGGACTGCAAGCTGTCAGTGCAGCGTTTCTGCTCAGACCTAAACTGATGTGTCTGCTGCAGCACTTTCCTTTTTTTTTTTTTTTTTTTTTTTTGCACTAAAGTCCTTCAGAGTCTCCGTTCTCTTAGCAGCCAATAACTGAAGGTTTTGCTGATTTCAGCTGTACTAAATCCGGGAGTGGCTGAAAGATGGTTTCGCTCTCTGCTTCACAACAACTCGTCCAAAACAACACCCAAGGACGACTTATTGCACAGAGGGAGACAATCTGGCACAAATGCACGGTCACTGACCTTTGACACAGTGAACCATGTGGTCTGCTGCAGTACGGGCCTTAAAATGCACAATATCTGTTATTGCACAATGTTTAACGCACAAAAGACTCTCAATGTATTAGATATCTAAAGCTTTTACGAAAAAAAAAATTAGCTATTCAGGGAAATGCACAAAGGAGATCCGTATATCATTATTGTTTATTTTTATATGCTAAACTTGTTCTATTTAGTGTCCTGTGATTAAAGAGAGGCGCATGGATTATTTATTTGGGTATGTGTATATATATATATATATATATATAGAGAGAGAGATTTCGTTTAATGCCAGAAACCTTGTGTGGTAAAGAAGCTTTCTGACATCAGCTTAGACAGAAATCTACAAACTGAAAATGCAAGATCATGGAGAGTACAATTTTAATCACATAAAATGTTTAATATTTCCAACAACTTTGTAGTTTGGAAACGATGCATTTATAAGGGTGTTTTTATAAACTATACAAATTCTCATAAAACTCTAAAGTTTTTTTTTTTTAAATGGCTTGTACTCGCACCCCAATAAAACGTCAGTTCAAGGTCCAAATCCACACCTACATTTCTAACAGACACTAACAGAATAGAAGCACTATGTGTTCAGATCATCCAGGAATTATGTATTTGTTTATTTGAATTCAGTTTTAATGGAGTGTTATGATTTAGTGTTGCTGCTTTTAGACTACTCTTAAAGCATTGTTACCAAATTACAAATGAAACCAGTGTCAGATCCCAGTATGATGGTGATATGGAAATGGAAATATTTGTTTTTAAATTTTCCTTCAGTTCCAAGTCTCATGCATAGCTCTACAGCATTTTCACTCTTTGCCATTTAAATCCCCTTGCTTGTATTCTCCATGTTTTTCAGAAACCACATCCTGAATTAATTCTGAATTAATCCAAAATCAGGAATTTCTGATTTCTTAGGATTCTTTGCAGGGATCTTGCACAGATGTGTGTGTGTGTGTTTTTTTTTTTTCTTTTACATTTTCTACCACAGAGTTTTAAAAGCTTTTATGTTTTCACATAGTATGCCTCACTAAAAGAAATTCTCAAACTCTAATATTTCCTTCAACTGCCTTTAGCTTTGATTAAGGCCAAAATGTCGGCCATTTCATGCGTGAAAATGATTTGAGATACTCTTTCACAAGGTTAATCCTGGAATATGTCCATGCCATCAAGGGGGAAAAATTCATTGTGAATCTGGTCATTCAGTACATTCAGGTCATCAGCTGACCTAATTCAATTACAATTTTCAATTTTATTTGTTTAACAATGGTCATTGTCGCAAAGCAACTTAACACGATCAAAAGAATTATGGAAGTTTGTATGAAATGTGAATGAATCAAAATGAAAAGATTGAGCATTCAGTTCACTAATTTTATTGCCCTATAACATTGCTGAAGCCTCAGAGGCTTGTACAGTGGACAGTATGCATGATGAGTACACAGCTTCATCCATTTTTATCCTGATGCACACGTCACTCTGTAATAGGGCCAATCTGGACTCATCAGACCACATGACCTTTTTCCATTGTTTAATCCCACATCGTGTCACATTGTGAGTGTAGAAATGCTCTCACTTTCATTATTAAATATAGCTGAGAGTTCTACTGTTGAATTTGTTGTTGAATTACTCATTTCCCCAATCTGGTTGGAGGGTTTTTAACCCAGTTCCATACTTTTAAATATCCTTAGTTGTTTTCTTTGCTTAAAGCAGAACAATAATTTGACCCTTCTAAAGAGACCTTTTTTTGGCTAAGCAATGTACCTCAACTCACAAGTACCTTTTAAAGTCTGGTAAACTAAATTTTTCATGTTTTCCTAAATACAGCACACAGGTCTGTGCAAACGGCCCAAACAGTAAGAGTTTTATCTTGGCCAGGGTTCCAGTGGATCCAGAGCCTATTCCAGGCAACATTGTAACCAGTACGATGACTGGTGTTTTTTGGACGAAGCTCCAAATGGACATGAACTTCTGAATGGGAGAAACTTTATCAGGATAATGGATGGATAACAAAGTTTACTTTAAAACCTTTATTACTCTGATGATTTTTATTTTAAGAGCTTGTATGTATTTTCTGCCTTTGGCAATTTGTATCTTGCTGAGCTGAACTATTATTATTTTTGAGGTCAGGAAACTTCAGGGGAACTCAAATCGTCGGTTAAATATTTTTAATTGTATATTGAGTTTTTAGATGCTATGATCACTTTAAATGTCATTAGATGCATTTTTTAAACAATAAAAAACATCAACAATATTCTTTCACTATAAAGTGAACATTATACTGTACATGTTAAACACTGCTAGAGTCAAACAATGCTAGTTATTTCTGAACAATCACTCAGCAGGTGATGTTCATATTTTTTGCATGTTAGCATTGAAATTTTTAGACAAATGTGATATTTTGTAATAATGCACACAATAAAATGTTCAATCAAAAGTGGGGCCAGTTAGTAGCTGCATGTTTATTGTGCATCATATGAACATTATATTAATACAAGTTACCTGATATTACCTTTTCTTGCGAAGCCGCTTTGCTGTTTGTTGAATAAAAAGCTGCCGAAAGGTCTGTTCATTTGCAGTTTGTACGGTATATTAACTTAAAATGTAAACCTTATTTATATATTTTTTTCTTTCCACAAACAACCAACCTAGTCTTCAACATCACAAAAACCTATTCAACAGGCTTTTTTTTTTTCACTTTTCTGCACAATACTGAACCAGACTAACCGTAAATTAATTTCTTTTTTTTTATTTCTTTCCTGTGCCTGATAAACAATGTGACCTACAAAATACATGTATATAAGACTGTCAGACATTTTTTTACAGCACCGCCTTTTTTCGACATTCTACAAACGTCATACAAGGGGTGTTCAAGTCAAACCGGGACTTTTGATGACATTTCTAGTAAATGAACGTGTGAAAACTGACATTTACAGAATACTTCAAGCAGACGACGGTGATAAAACTATTAGCCGCAGTAATACGTTTGAATGGTAAAACGCCTGATCCTTGAAACACAGTTAATAAATTGTTGCTAACTTGCAGAAGAGACGCACCTGTCTGTGGGAACTGTCGCACAATCATTCAGGAACACAACTTGCACATTACAGGACTGGGAGTTATTGCCACATCCTTCATATAGTCCTAAACTTACAAGTTCCACATGTTTGGTATATTAAAGGAGTTCCTGGGAGGCCAGCAATTCAGACATGAAGCAGGCAGTCGGATCATACTGAGAAAAAGTTGTTGGTATCCAAGCACTAGTGAAACACTGGGATAAGTGCATTAGTGTAGCATGGAATTATATAGGAAAATAAATGTAGTTTTACTCTCATAGCTTTGTTCTGAGCAATTAAAAGTCTCGGTTTGGCTTGAACACCCTTTTATTAGCATTAAATTAGCGATAAGTTACAGAGTAGTAATACTATAAAACATTTGGCAGCAGTTTGAGACAAACTCGACAAAATTATTACCAGACCTCATACATAAAAACAGCATTAAGTAGTGACATAACAGTCGGCTTTCATTCGTTATCTAAACTGCTATGGAACATGAATAAAAATGTAGCAAAAATGAACTAATCTGAAGTGGCTCAATCCAGTAATCAAGTCCACCAACGTGGATAACTTTTTCCCTATTCCCGCTTTAAGCATACGGGGGCCAGCTTGATTACACAGTTCAGATGTTTAGGGAGCCAGAATAGGAAAAACAACAAAGAGAATGTGGAACGGCTGCTATACTTGTGGTCTGGGGGAAACATCTGGTGTAGTCTGTGCAAAACATCACTTTAAAACAGTAGACTCGAACGTTTTTCAAACGTAATAAAGATTTGAAGTCCCCCCCCCCCTAAAATATTTGGCACTACAATCTTAAGAGCCTCCACGCTTCCAAATTCATCATGATTATGAATAATAATAAAGTAAGTTCAGATCTATAGTATAATTTAGCTATTAGGGTTTCTAACAAATATACATACATAAACGTACAGAGGACGAATTAAAGGAAAACCGCCTTAAAGTGTGTTAGTAAGGTGTTGGTGAAAATTCTGTAAGAGTGATTTCTCATCGCATGCATCACTCCAAAATCTACAGGTGTTCAGCTTTGGATTTAGTCACAGTGAGTGCCATAGCATGTGAGACCTTGTTTTCTACTGGTGAGGAACAGGGTCATGCTGGAAGAGACCTCTCTGGGCAGGACAGAAAGGTTTCTTTAGAGGTTAAAGGGAATAAGTGAGAATTACTCTATAGATCTTCAGTCATAGAGTGATTTGAATTGATTTCCATGTGGAGGCAAAGAATACCAGTAAAATGCTCCATACTAAATGACGAAAGGCTTTGATGTGTTCATGAAGCTGAATTTTATGTCTCGGAGCAATCTATAATAAGGTCAGCTTGTGTCAGTAGTAGCGAAGTTGTTCATGCTTGCAGACTTGCATTTGTAAGAAGAATCACTTCATAGTAAACATCATTACACTATTTTCAGAACATCATGCGGAACTTCTTATTTGTATTTGCATTCACATTTCTTTTGTATAAAATAAGAACTCACTGTAAACTTGCTGTAATACAAAACCTAAATAAGTCAATTAATTGCACAAAAAATAAACCTGAGTGCTTTTGTTAGCTTTAACCAAACCCAAGCAAATTTTAGACGTGAATAATCTTTTCCTACTAATTAATTCAATAGTTCTCCTTCATTCCACCGATCAACATCTAGAAATCCTGTTAATAACCAATAACCTCCCAAATATTACATTAATAATAATAATAACAGTAAGAATATTCAAGGCAGTGCATGGTGATGTCAAAGTTTCACTCTCGATTTCCAATCACCTTCCAGAAATCCCAGACACGTGGCGGACGGCGTTACACTTTGTATTGTGTCGGCTTCCTAATGGGGACATTGTAATGTCGGTCGTCCTCGGTGACGATACACACGCAGGGCCAGTCGTGCTTGTGGTCGTCGGGGTAGTGCGTCACAAATTCCTCCGTGTCAGTCTTGTAGAGGCGGAAGGCTTGAATGGTGTGCTGTAAGGCATAACCCAGCAGAAACATCTCCACCTGCAACAGTGCAGATAAACAGCAATTCCAGTTCACTATTTCTTTTTACATACGTTGTACAGTACTGTGCAAAAGTAGCACCCCCCTCTCATTTCTTTATAATTTGCTTCCAATGAGCCAGACCTTATTTTAATGTAGTCTTGAGAAATAGTTCTCCAGGCTTCCTAAATAATTCTTTTGGGCTCATTTTTGGCCTGTTTTTGGCTTTCATTTTCAGGCCAGTCCCTGTACCGGACATGTTTCAGAGGAATGTTTTTGATTGTTATGCAAAAAATTCAAATTTAAGAAATGAACCAGTGAGAAACGGGTGTAGATGATAAAAGATGATTGGTGATAAGTATACCGGTCATACTGAACGCTGAGTGGTTGGAACAGACGAGAGGGGAAATGAGGTTGCTGCTGAGGTTGATACATAAACAACCAATTTTAAAATTGTATCTTTAGGCACTTTGCAGACTCGCAGTATTGCATTTGTTCATATTTCTTTAATTCGATCTACATCATTTAATTTAATTTTTGGTGGCTCAAGACTTTTGCACAGTACTGTACATATAGAAAAGTGTAGCAACAAGAGCATTTATTATTCTAACTGTAATTCTAGTTGAGAAATGACAGACAGCAGCTGACAAATCAGAAATAAATGAGCTAGCCATGCAATTAAAAATACATTGAATTCAATATTAGCATGCCTTATCTTCCAAGCAATGGTTGTTATAATAATAATAATAATAATAATAATAATAATAATAATAATAAAAACTACAGCCTGGACAGATGACTGGAATAGTCATTTGTTTCTACTCAAATTTGCTATTTTTGCAAATTGTTATTTCAGGATTAAAATCTACTTTTTATGTGCTGCCTCTGTTCATACAGCTGTATGTTAGGTTCAGGTTGTGTCACCTGTTCCAGGCCACCAGTGAAGCCGACTTGTCTTAGGTGATTGTTGAAGAACATTTTGGGGCTTTCAGACGTGTCACGGGCAAACAGTAACCAACAGAAGACGGGCACTTCCTCTTCTGCCAGCATTCTGTTATGAAACTCCATGGCCTTGACCAGCATAAGGAACTTCAGCACCTCCAGAAGAGCGTACTCTTCTTCTCCACCCTGAAACACATGATCACACACAGCCTGCTTGTCCTCCAGGCTCTCGGACTCTGCTGCTGCCTGCCACTGGAAACACACACACAGTCGACACACACATACACACATGATAATAAATAAAATGAGAGGCATATACGGTCAGGTTCATAAGTATTTGATTCGTAACACGGCTGTCATATTTTTGCTTGTGTACACCAATAGAATGGATTTTAAATAAAACAGTCATGTGATTGACGTGTTTTTCAACGACCTTCAAAAACGTTCAGCTTTAATTCAAGAGGTTTTACAAAAAATATTTCTTTAACCATTTATAAAGTACAGCTTAAAAAAAAAAAAAGCTTCGTTTTGTCAGGCTCAAAAGTAATGGGACAAACTGACTAATAAGCAACGTGAAGACGTACAAGCCAATCCTAGGTACAAGGCAGGACTTAAAGGCAGCATGCATTTAGCGCCATTAAGCCTCATACTAGTGTGAAATTAATTGCAGGAAATTTGGAAGGCAAAAACCTATAAGTAGAGCACCTCATTAGGTTGAGTGATGTAAATGCTAGCAAAAGCCTGACTTGACCCTTGTTGTTATAAAAGCAAAAGTATGCATGGCATTTTGTTGTGTTAATTGTCTTGCCGCTGATTGTGGAATGCCAACACACCGCTTAAAGCACTAAATGGCTTAATGCCAAATCTTTGGGTTCAATGTGAATTAATAAATGCAAGTGCAGCATAATGCAAATTAATGACATTATAGTGCCATTTATAATGTAAGTGAAAGTGGTTCAAAAAGGTGTTAGTGCAAGTGAATGATGTTAACATTTGGCTGCAAAAAAAAGACCTATCAAAGAGGTAGCAGAAACTTTAGTAGTAGCCAAATCAACAATTTGTTACATTCTTAAAAAAAAGAAAAAGAAAAAAGGAATGTACTAGTCAGCAACATCAAAGGTCATGGAAGATATCTAAAGTGGAAGATCAAGGAATTCATTGTTTGATAAAATTCAACTTCAAAGCCAATTCAAGAACATTCTGGAACTCTTAAAAAAGTGTGTGTTTGGGGGGAGGGGATTCCAATGTTCCAGCGCATCCAGGTCACTTGGTGTTTATTGATGATGTGATTGCTGATAAAAGTAGCAGGATGAATTAGAGTAATATACTTTCTGCAAAGATTCAGTAAAATGCTGAAAAAACTGATATGATGCTACTCCATAACACAGATGAATAATGACCCAAACCATACCATGAAAGCAGCCTAAGGAAAGGAAATAAAAGCTACAGTAAAAACCTGGCACACAATCCCAAAGGAGGAAACAATAATTTGGTGATGTTTATGGTTTCTATACTTAAGGCAATCTTTGAGTGCATCAAAAGCAGTTTGTCCACTTACATTTGAGCCTTCGAAAAATATTTCTACCCAATTATTTTGTTAAAAACTTCAGTCAAAACCATTCTGTTGTACAGCGACATAATTATCAAAATTGTGTCAGTACCCAAGCATCTATGGAACTCACTGTAGATGTTCACTCAGCATTAAACATGTTATAAAATGTACAATCACATTCAAAAGGAGGAAACAATGAATTGTTTTAAGTGTTTTGCATTTTGCCTTTTGCACATTTACTAACTAAAAATATATTAGCAAACAAAATTTCTTTTCGAAGTGATTTACTCTTTTCTGCAGAAGCTCCAGATAGTGTTTAAGTTTCTCCACAGCATCCTCGTCCTCTCCTGCTTTGACACACTGAGGAGGGAACATCCACATACCGATCAACTGCTCCTGAGCTTCAATTTTTTCTGGCAACTTCAAAATGGATAAAACAGAAGTATATTAGTCTTAGATTGTTTAACAGTCTGGAACAAGTAATGATTCTGCCCACATGGACAAAGTGTAAAGATTTTGGAAGGGAATGAGGTGCCTAAAGAAAACTGCAACCTTTCACTTCAAACACTTACATTACGCATACTGTGGTAAAGCAACTCTTCTGGAGAAATAAACTCACGGATGACAGCAAGGTAACATTGTTCGTCTTTTAATTTAGTTATGTATATTTTAGCATATACCATTTTTTTTTTTTTCATTTGACTTTATCACAATTTGACTAAATGGACTTCAACAGTATTGATCCATTGTTTAGTATCTCAGTAGTGAGCTTCAAAATAACCAATTTACAAACTCTTACCGATGTAAAGTCTTCCTCTAGTAACCAGGCTGGTGTGCGTGTTGTACTGGCCAGCACCTGATACAGAGTAGCTCTCAGAGAGCAGTAGTTGTCCCCCCTTACTCTCCTCAGCCCAGTAAAACTACAACACATCTCAGAGTAACCCTGCAAAAACAAAACAAAAGTTATATCATTTAAAAATAGTTTTAAATATTAAATGTATTTATTGTTTCAGTTCAAAACTCAAAGTTGAACTAACACGAACATTTTTTTATTTTCCATAGAAGAAGCACCTTCAGGGGATGGAGAATTATTGTATATAGAGTTTTTAATAATAACTATTTTGTCATATGAGCACTTTGGATAGTTTGACAAACCTAGACACATTGGTGGTATCAATAGCAGGACTTTCAGCTATAATGACTCAGGTAGCAAAGATTACAAACAGTGCAAGGTGGGGAGGTCAGATCAACAAATCTAGATCAGATCCCATGGAGATACATTTCCATTCCTCTCAATGTAGAATTGCAGGATGTGCATGAGAGAAATTAGACATTTCCTTAGCCAGTGGACATGGAGACCACCAGGTCTGTTGGGGGGCAGCTGCTCAAACCCAAATCCACAGATAGGCAGCTCGTGTATTCGCAAAATCCAGAGAAGGAAAAATCACCTTCTCATTAAAAATCAACCTTTCAAATGATTGACAGTTAGTGTGGACATTATAAGGTCAAAGACTGATTCCCATCAACAGCAAGGAGGCTTGTTTCCTCCACCTTGGCTTCATGACTGGGTGGAGGAAACCTGGCGCTTGCTGGACTTTCTTGGACGCCCTGAAGCCTTCTTAACAAGAATTGAACCTCTTTCCTTGAAGTTCTTG
>JAOVVB010000027.1:8710779-8727552 GCA_028570985.1 Heterobranchus longifilis | reverse complement strand
AGAAACATTTTGTGTGACAAACTTGCAAAAGAATAAGAAATCAGGAAGGGGGCAAATAGTTTTTCACACCACTGTATATTTGAACAAAGTTAATTCTTTCTGTGAATCTATTCTATATTGGGCAAGAACTAGTTTGATGAACACAGCATCTCAACATGTTTAAAACCTTGCCAGCTATGTGTGATCACACAATTCCACCGAAACATGCATTGGACTTGAAATGTACAGTATATTACCCTAATCGGGTCAGTTTGTAATCAGCTCAAGTATAAGTTGTCCAACTATCTACATATTTATCACATTCTACATATTCTGCATTTTTTTCCCTATAAGCTAGTTAGCTATAGACTTGTTGTTTAGATATGTGTCAAAAAAAGAAACAACTTTCAGTTCAGGAAATCCTTAGCAGATTTCACTCTATGAGTGTTTTCCCAATTGACCAAAAAGAGTATTGCTGAAAGAAAATGTTCTGTTTTATTGAATGTGTAGCTTAGGCTGTTTATTGATGTTGTAACCGTGATGGTCTAAAGAACATATTAAGGAATATTGTAAGTGAAGGTCAGGGCATGTCACTGGCTCCATTAGTCAGTAGACTGGCGCGATGTAGTGTATTATTTCTCCGAGATTCTTGAGCTAGAGAGGTAATGATATCTCTCTCTATTTTTCTCTCTCTCTAGAGAACAAATTACTAAAAAATATTTTTTTTAATTTGTAAAAGTATAACATTTCATTTTTACCAGTTTGCATGGAGTTTCCATGTTCTCCCTGTGCTTATGTATTTGCAACTTTAATATACTTAGTACAAAATAGCAAACGTGCAGCTCATTACTACTGTATATCTGCATGTACACTTCAGTATACTAAGACTTGAAAAGACACCAGACCCATCATGAACATATGCGATGTTAAACTCTCCCATTAAAGATTTAATTCCCCCTCGCTGTTATAATAGCAGCGACTCTTCTAGGAAGGCCTGGTGTACAGTCTGCCTTTAAGTGCAACCCAGTGGAGCTGAAGTCAGGCCTTTTTCCCTGCCTCTCAAGTTCTTCCACACCGAGCTTAATGAAATTAATTAATTTTTTGGTGAGAATGTGGTGATTTCTTCTTAATTTAGTCACTGCCAACTCCCACGCGACTTAGCTCTTTTCCAGATTTAGCAACAGCTACCCACCAGAGAGGGTGAAGGCAATCACCTGCATCCTCCGAGGCACATGAAGTCAGCCGACTGCATTAAGGGGCTTTATTGCCCTTTCTTTTTCAACCCGGGGGAATTGTCATGCTTGCATTCCAGACGAGAGTATACTTCAAACTCTATTGCAACAGTTTGCCGAAAGCTGACATACTGTATGGGTCTTATGGTCAGGTGTTCACCTGTTATGTATTTGTAGTTGCATCAGCAGACAAGAAATTTACTCCCACACATACACACAAAGTGCAACTACAGCACGTGTATAAGAATCCCACCATCTGCTGCACTGCACACATCAGCCAAGGTGAGATCTGGTATTAATTTGTGTACAGACGACCGATGAGGTTGTCAAATCAGGAACACATGTTTAAACTAACAAAACTGAATAAGATAAAGTGCAGTGTATTGTTACACACTTCATACTTAAACGTGTCAACATGCAATAAATGTATTATGCAGGTTCAAATGATATTTTTGCCTGTGGTGCAAAGAGGTAATATCACAACTCATGAAGAATATATTCATTTTGACCAAGCCAAAGCAATTTTTCCTGGATGCTTACATACAATAACATCCATTAACATTTCTGTGGGCTCAATTCCCGTCTCTGTATGGATGGAGTTTGCATGTTCTCGGGTACTCCGGTTTCCTCCCACAGTCCAAAGATATGCAGGTTAGGCTAATTGGCGTTCCCAAATTGACCGTAGTGTGTGTATAGAAGGTGAGTGAGTGAGAGTGAGTGGACCTAAATTTGACTGATATTGACATAAGATAAAGTGCAGAGAGACTAATGAACTAGTAAAAATGATATAAAACAAGCAATATATGTTCACCTCTTACTGTTTGTAGAGGGTTCATGCAATAACTCTTGGTTCTCAATATGTGAAGGTTCCTCACATGGTTTCTGCACTACCTCAGTCAATAGAGGTTCTTCTACATTCACCTCAGCTGGCTTCTCATCTTTCAAATCCCCATCCGTCAAGTCATTCACTTTGCCTTTTTCTACAAAGTTTACAGTAGATTCCTCAATAATGTTCACAGACTCTGGGGTTTCCTGAATTTTAGAAGGTAAGAAGTCTTCCTTTACACCAACATCCTCTTCGTCGATGTCCAGCCCATTACCAGCAACGACTTTTTCAATGGCTAGGGCTGTTTTTTCTACATCACTTGAGGGTTGTGATAAAGATGCAAAATGTTCTGAATTGGAATTGTCAGGTAGTAAGTGTGCACTGTTATCTGCAACATCCACAGAAGTAAGGAGACTTTTCGATTCAAGTCCATCCACTGGCAAGTCACTCAGAACTGGTTCCTCGGTTTGAAGGATGTCAGTTGTAGGTAAAACTTCTACGGGTGCTTTGAGCTCATCCTCCTCTATATCTACCTCACCAGCTTCTCTTTTATTATTTATCTCAGCAGAAACTTCAGCAGAATTTTTCTTCACTTCAGCTGACCGCATCTCTGTGTCCTCTTCTGGAACCTCCTTCTGTGCATCCACCTGCACAACATGTAGTTCATCAGCAGTTTTTGCCAGTGTATCCGGTACCATCAACTCGTGCACACCAGATTCATCCTCTTGTTCCAGTGCATCAAATAACTCAACTTGTTTTTCCTCTTTCACTATGGCTGTAGCCAACTCTGTTGGTGTGCTAACTGGCAGTGTATCTGTGTCTTTAGTGGCAGAAGTCTGAATCTCTTTTGTAGTCTCATCATCCTCTTTTGCTTCCGTGGCTGTAGTAGTGGCATCTTCTGGTTCATGTGACGCTTTTAAAACAGGTGAGGCACTTTGGCTAGTTTGTGCAGCTAGAGAGACATCAGTGTGGAGCATCTGAATTACAGAACCATAAGAACTCTGGGCAGACCCCTCAGCTAACTTGGAAGCTGCTACAGGTTGTGTGCTGATTACAGCTTTTTCTTGCCTGTCTTCATTTTTGCTGTTGGGAAAAATAATAAATCATCACTCAATCTTCTATTAGTACTCATTACATCACAGTGGTCAAAAAGGTTTTACTGAACACCTTACCCCTCTTCAACCGCCAGTGCCTGGCCAATTCCATCAGTCGTTAGCGGCCTTGCTGAAACCTTAGAATCCGGTGAGTTTAGCAGCCCCTGCGTTTCATCCACCGTGTGATCACACGGGTTTGTTGTTGGGCAGCACAAGCTGTTTCCCATGTTAACGGTTTCGAAGCGCTTTCAGCCAATCATCTGAAATGAGTTGCAAACATCCACTTTTTCTCATGTAAACACCAGACTGAAGAATATCCAAATAAATTAGGACAGTTAGATGCCAAGTTACCCTTGGTCCTCCACTACCAGTGAATGAGAACACATACAGTACCTGTGATATTCCAATCTGGTGATGATTGATTATCAGCAGAACCTGAAGTGGTCCAGACAGGTCCTACATTCAAGCCTGTTAACAGCAAAAATATATATATATATAATTAGAAAATTAGTTGGAGTTATGGGTAGCAGGGCAGCTCAGCAGAGAGCATTGCCACCTGAGTCCAGGGTTTTGAGCTTGTGTTACTGTCTATGCAGTGTTTCTGTACATGCACATGGGTGTCCCTCCGGTTCTATGGTTTCCATCCACCTACAGAAACATGCGGGCGGGTTGACTGGCTGTAATAAATTGCTCTAAGGTGTGAATGAATGTGTGACCGTGTATATGGCTGTTGCTACAGTATGTCATGGACTGCCAGATCCAGTCCGCGGTTTATTCCTGCAGCATGCAGCGCTCAGGGGACAGGTTCTAGATCTGCTGTGAGCAAGACAAAATGCTAATTAAAGACGATGACAAGAATGCCAGTGAAAGTAGGATGAGAACGAAAACTTGTGCATGTTGCTGTACTGGTTTAGACCTGTTCAAGAGCGAAGGGAAAGATCATCAAATATTCACAAGTCAAAAGTCAAGCATGCAGTCAATGCATGACAATCTGATCAGATAAATCACAACACACTGCATATACATATGGTAGCAGCAAGTAACTGGAGTTGCAAATCCAGAATTGGGTTTATCCTTTCAACTGCGGCATTCGCACTATGCACACTATGTAAGCTAATACGCATCCTCTGGAGATCACTGCTATGCCTTTCTGTTTCTGCTTTATAAAACAGAGTAGTAGTAGTTTGACAATCATGGCTTTATTACTTTATTTCACTTTATGATTCAATAAATCTTGAAGTCATATAATTGTACCACTCAGTGCCAAACACGGACATCTGACTTACTGAACAATAAAACAACTGTTTGCAACGTGCGCGCGCGCGCACACACACATTTAGTACTCTCACTTCTTTAAGTTAAAACAAATCGTGAAAGTTGTTTCCTACAAGCGCGACAGGTGCTCCTGGTGTACGACAGCGCGTGCGATAAACTCGCGACACGCTCACGCGCACCAAATGACCAGCAAAGATTGCTTTTACTTCTTACGTATTTAAAAAGCGTGTATACAATAATTATATAAAAATGGTATTGTATTAAATACGCACTTCTCGTTCACCTACCTAACTGATGCAGCCTTCGCTTGACATTTGCTGAAACACCACCATTTTCGCCAAACAGGAAGTTTGAGCTTTTACTAAAACGTTAGTTTCGCTTTTCCTCCTGGACCACGCCCATTCGTGATTTTTTTTACACACATTTAAATAAATAAGTTTAAAAACAAAAAACGTCCACAATAATGTCTTAGGCCAGTTTATAAACGGAGTAAGAGCTGGACACGGTTTAAACAGAGTAAGGGGTTTAAATCAAGTTCTTGCGCAGTTGTAAGAAGAGACTCGAGTCTTCGGCCGCGTCCCAATCCACATACTAGTGACGCTTATTTATTTGTGCGGCGCTTTTCTCAACTAAAATAATCTTACACCAGCTTTACAAAGAAGCAAAAATCAAACGGCAATGATTAATAGGAAGAAAAAAGAGGAAATAATAAACATCTATAATGATCTGACTGACTGTAAGCTCCAATTAGACATTCCACAAAAATGGTGGAAAGTGCTGTCACATACTGTAGTTTTGCTGATGCCACATTACATGTATGTCTAATAAATATAGTATCTAATTTTAATTATGAAAAACATTTTTTACTTTAATGCTCAACATTTAATCGTAGAGTTTAATTTTTATTATTGTTTTAAAGGCCAAGTTCAAGGAAATGTCTCGTCACTTTAATCATACATGCAAATGGAATGATTAATGATTAAAGATATTTTTATCTTATAAAAAGAAATGGAACACTAAAATTATGAAACAATAATTGATTCTAATTAATAATATGAAATAAATAATCAGTCACCCCAAACTGTGTAATTTGTGTTACTGGTGTAAACAGTTAATTAAAAAAAAAAAAAAACAGTTTTATTTAGAAATACATTTGACAATTTGAAATTGTTCTGGAGCCAAAGGTCGCTAGAGGAAGGGCACTGGACAAATTCAAAATGTCTCACTTCGTCTGATCAGAAATGCCATCATTTATCTTGCAATTTTACAGTATGTGAAGCTTTTACGTCTGTCATTAGTGTTACTCATTTTATAATTATAACTGTCAAGAACAGGACATAACTGATTATACATCTAATAATTAATTGATTTTTACAGATGGAAGCATATGAAAAAGTAATTACCCCTAAACCTAATAACTGGTTGTGCCATCCTTGGCAGCAAACGATTGCAATCGAGCGTTTTCGAAATCTGGTCTTTCACGTCACTGTGGAGGAATTTTGGCCGACTTTTCTTTTCAGAATTGTGTTATTAGTTAATATTTTTCTCTAAATTGACATTGGTGTTACCATTACCACGCCCACTTTATTGTACCAGCAAGAGAAGTAACATCAGTTATAAGATGTATAAAAAATTTTAAACGCAGTTCTATTTTTTTATGGACTGAAGTTAAGTGTTTTTTAGAGAGGTAAGTTATTGTTATTAAAGAAATTCTAGGTGTGAAAGAAGAAATACTGTACATTTCAGGAGATTCTTATGACAAATTCCACCTTTTCTGTAGAATGACTCATATACTCTTAACAACTCGTACAGATAATGTGATGTGCAGTATGTAGCAAATAGTGAGGTGTGTAGATGTTGTACACTACAGCAGTGTTGAAATGCACAGTTCTAACTGGCCAAGAGCATATGATTTTTTTCTGTAGAAACACCACTGTGAAAGAGTATCAGTTTCTTTTCTGTTTTTTATTCTTTTGAATATTTTTCACAATTAAATGTTTTAGATCCTCAAGCTAATTTTAATATTACACAAAGATAATCCGAGTAAATGCAAAATGCAGTTTTTAAATGATAATTTCATAAGGCCAAACCTACCTGGCCCTATATGAAAAAGTAATTGCCCCCTAAACCTAATAACTGGCTGTGCCACTCTTGGCAGCAAACGATTGCAATTGAGCGTTTTCGATATCTGGATGAGTCCTTCACATTACTGAGGAGAAATTTTGGCCCACTCTCCTTTACAGAATTGTGTTAATTCGGCCACTGGGTTTTCACATATGAACGGTCTGTTTAAGGTCATGCCACAGGCTTTGAGAATTTCAGAATGCAAGTTCGGACTTTGACTAGGCCACACTAAAACCTTAATTTTGTGGTTTTGAGCCATTCAGAGGTGGACTATCTGGTGTGTTTCAGAACATTGTCCTGCTGCGTAACTCAACTGCGCTTAAGCTCGAGGTCACAAACTGATACACATGCAATTTCCTTCAGGATTTTCTGGTAGAGTGCAAAATTTTATCTGAGCCACTCTATCTGTGCATGATGAAGTCTTAAAGATAATCTACACTGTTCAGCCATAACACAAACAACTGAGATGAAGTGAATAACATTATCTTGTTACAATGGCACACCTCAAGGTAAAATAGTGGCTGTCAAAGGTGCCCAAGGCTCAAAGAAGTGCACAGGGAATATACGCTATACCACAGCACACCTTTAGAGGTCTTGTGGAACTCAAAAACTCAGTAATAATTCACACAAAGAACATAAACTCATTTGAAAATCATGATGCACATTTTTTTCTGCTAGGACACGTCCAAAAAAAGTTGCCAGCATCAATGATGTGTAAAAGGTAAAATTGGAGCTTAAAGATTTCTGACATAAAAGCTTTGAAGGACCAAGACCATTGCACTTACTAGGTCAAACCATGCATATTTTGTCTCTTTAACTTTAAACAAGAAAAAAAAGGAGAAAGGTGGTGACAGAACGGCTATGGGTGGTACAGCATAAATAATAACAGGAACTAATGTTTATTTTGCAGTTCCACAACAGAAAGTAATGTAAAACTTACAGATAATTATAATTATTATCATTGGTAAAACACTATGATATGAATTAAACATGTTTTGCCTCAGCCCAGCACTCAATAAGTGATATTTTTTTTGGACTCTCCTTTTTAAAAAAAAAAAAAAAAAAATGGAACAAAATGTTTTTCTTGAAATTACTGTATTTATTGAGATGCTGTTTGTAAAAATTTACCACAGAGACACCAAGTATTGAAACTGAAGCTCACTCATCTTGCAATAAATTCAAACAGATGCGTGGCTGAGCTGTTGAATATGGAGCCTCAGCTCTTCAGGCAGTCCCATTTCAGTCACAAGCTCCTCACACCTGTGAAGTAACTGCCCCAGACTCTCCCTATTCATAAACAAAGTCTCAGTATGAATCCCAGCTGAACTCTCATTAATGTCCTTAACAGGTCCACAGCAGTCGCTCTGTCCTTTCCGGCAACATTCATCGTCTTTATCGTTTCTGCAGGGTCCATGATCACTCTGATCCATACCCAGGTCATCCATATCTCCAACAAGCTCTGATACGCTGGGAGGAGGCGGCTCTTGGGCTTTGCGCATGGCCTCGAATAGGCCTTCTTCATATTTCTCTACTCTCTGAAGAAGCTGTGTGATGGACTCTGAGCTCACTGAGGGCTGGGACTGACTCCAAGACCGCAGGGCACTGTGTAAGGTAAGGACAGCAGGTCAATTTTATTGCATCATACTTTTACATAAATGAGCTAATTGGTAATTATATAATAATAATTCTAATATAATAACATAATGATTTAAATATTTGGGCTTGGCCTGGAAATGCTCCTGCATACTACACAAAACTATCTCAGAAAAACACACCAACTAGAAACGAATAATATTTTTTTGTGATGTAAGAGCATCCTAGCTCAGAGCTAAACCTTTGCTCAACAAAATGCAACAAAAGCTTTACAAAACCTCTTGGAAAAACACTGACTAGAAAATGGAGAGTACAGAGAAATACTGTGCAAAAGCATGAACATAACGACAATGGGCTATTTCTGGTATGTGCAGGATGTGTACAGAGGTCACACTGAAGTCAGGCAGAGCAGACAATTCGCATGAACGACCACAATAATGTGGTGATGTGACTCCACAGAGGAGGGGGAAAGCAGCACACAAAGCACCACTTAATGATCCGAGTGGATGCCCCTTATGTATATCTATGCTTTTAGAAGCTTTTAGAAATACAGTAGTCTGCAAAAAACAGTCTGATGTATCTGTATAACAAACAATAAAAAACATACATTGTTCCTGTAAGTACTTTACTACATACTCGTTCTCTTTCAAAGCCAAAATGAAATACTGGTCAACAGTCTAGAAATGTAGACATTTAGACTAAATAAAAGGAATGAAAAAGACCAGCGACTGTTCTACGGAAGGTAAACATAAGGTAATAGAATTTCATTATAAAAATTGTAACAACATTATATCTAATTCCACTGTTTGATCAATAGTGAGAAAGCAAAAGCCATTAAAACCATTAAAATAAAATGAAGAAAGAGACTTGTGTGGAAGCCACAATGAGGCCAACAGTCACTCTCTCTGAAGGAGTTAAAAATAACAGTACAGTGACTGAGCAACACCAAAGAAATATATATATTTTCCCAAATCCCGCTGTGTGGTGCAAACCTATTATCAACACCCAACACCTTATTATAATTAATACATTGGTGGAAGCATCACACTCTGAGGACATTTTCATCCTCAGAAATTAGTAATTTTACAAAGTAATTCAAAAGTGAGCCATTTCCCCCCAGTTCAGAGGAAATGTTTATTTTGGAGCAGTAGTGTCTGACACAGGAATTCAGAAAAAAAAGGCCAGAAGTGTTCTTAGCCAAACAAAGCTGATGAGTCTCTCCTTAATCGAGAAACCGAAAGTGCAGCAGTAAAGGTTTATGTGGCACAGGAACAAATCTCTCTTACTAGGGCCGAGCAATTCATCCAAACTGACAGTCTGACAGACTCTTACCCATAGCATGTTTTTTTTTTTTTCTAATTCTGTTATTACTGCTGAATTCTGTTAACTTTTTTAATCTTTTTTTTATATTTGGCTGTTGTTGGTCAGAAGAGAAGTCAGGCTGTTTAAAAGAATAATAATAAAAAATAAATAAATAAATAATAAAAAGAAAAAAAAAAATATATATATATATATATATATATATAAATAATTGTGCCTGTTTTTTTTGTTTTGTTTTTTATAAAACACATACTGACCCGTGATTCTACCTGTTGTTCTTTGCATAACTACTAGTCTGCTTTGTGATATGCAGTCCCATTTAAAGCACTGGAAATGTGGATTTGGTGATCCTAATCAGTTTGTATCTGGATCAGCGTGATCCTATTTAAATTTACATTGAACAACCAGCAAAAAATTAAGATGGATTACCTGATCCTGGACAGCAAACCATGGGATTTCCAAATGTAGATAATTCTGATCCAGATTAGACTTGGGCCCAGAGTATAGATGATGGCTTTTTTTACTTTATGCCCAGCCAGATACAGTAGGTTTGGAGGAATAAAGGACTTATTTACTACATACTAAACATGGATTGTTGCATAGTAATTTAATTGCATAAAATAATTTATTATCTTGACTGTCATTGTAAGAAACAAAAGAACATCATTAAAATATTGAATTCCACCTTCTTTTCAATACCTTTGGTCAGCACTGCAGCATACGTTTAAAGGGAGATAAGTTTAATCTTGGCATATGCAGTATGGACACACACGGTTGTTTTGGTCACTTGAAAAGAAAAGTAATTAAAAGTAAATACTTACCTAAGGATTCCTTTGCATTGACCAATAGCCTTCATTTTAACAGCTCCTTCTCTGTAGCCCAAGTTGAAACCCAGCTGAAGGGAAGCCATCTTGCCAGCGTCAATTCCATCTCTGAAACCGTCCTGATAGAAAACCACATTGTCCATTCCAGTCCCGTCCCCAGTGTTATTATATCAAGTTTAAATTCTTTACACTGTTAGTACAGAAAGTGTGTGTCACACACTCACTCATTCACTGTCTATAACGCTTTAGCCTGCACAGAGTTGCAGGGGCATGAAGTCTAACCAAGGAAACAAACAGTGGGGTACACCCTGGATAGGATGCCAATCCATCACAGGGCGCACACACACACTCATTTGGGAACACCAATTAGCCTAATCTGCATGACTGTATGAGGAAACCCACCAAGCACAGAGAGAACAAGCAAACTCCATACACACACACCTAAGGTGGGAATCAAACCCGGACCCTGGAGGTGCAAGGGGACAGTGCTAAACACTCAGTCACCGTGCTGCCAGAAAGTGTGTGGAATGCAGTTAATCAAAACATTATTTCAAAATGAGCAACACTGATTGATGGTGCGGAGGACAGCGATGCTGTCTCATATTTCTGTGTGTGTGTGTGTGTGTGTGTGTGTGTGTGTGTGTGTGGGTGTGAATGGAGTGTAGGGACTGTCATCCCATCCAGGGTGCATGCCTGCCTCCCCAGGACAGGTTCCTTATCCAATTCAAACTCTTAACAGGAATATGTAATTATTGTAGATGAGAGGTAATATTGAACATTAAATTCTTTTCACACAAACATGCCTCCCAGTTCCCATATTAACCCCAAATACCTCCAGGTCCACGTGCTTTTACACACGCTTCCGGAAAACAAACAGCATGACTCAGATTTTTAGGAAATTGCAGCTCGCCATAATCAGACTGTGTAACGTTACTGTTTTTTTTTTTTTTTTTTAATGTTTATTATATATATTTTTTTTTATCGTGAATGCACTTTTAGGAGATTTTGAATCTAATTATAATAAAACATTAAGCATGTAGGGAAAGGTTTGAAGATAAAAATCCATAAAGGTAACCTGTGTCACCGCCAAATACACCCGGAGAAACCAGAAAGCCGCCTCACCTTAGCTCGCTTTTCCATATTGTATCTCCATTCTTTGTTTTGAAGGCTGAGTTCATCAACGTCATCATCAAAAACATCGTCGTTTCGCGGCAGTGCTGTTACCCAGGACATGCTGACTGACACTACAACTCTCTCAGCTCACCGACATCAAAGCTGCTCATTCCGACCATCCACTACGGCCTTTTACACCCGTCTCTAACAGCGCTTCTCCATAGAAACACGCCTGTGGAGGAGCTCGCCATGTCTCCGACCACGTGACCACGACGTCTAATCGCGTAGTGTTTCTTCCTTGACACTTGCTTTGGAACCGGCACTCACCCACAGCGCCACCTATCGTCTGGCATGTTTATACAGAGGGGCCCAAAAAAATTGTACACACACTTCAACATGAAAAATATACACCGATTAGCCATAACATTATGACCAGCTGCTTTTGCCACCATCACAGTGATTCACTATGTGTTCTGACGCCTTTGTATCACAACCAGCATTAACCTTTTCATCAATTTGATTTACGCTAGCGCTTCTATTGACTGGACGTCCTATTACTAGCGTAACAATAGGAATAAATACAGTACAGTGGTCACCACTGGCCTCCACAGACCCTAGTTGGACTACAGGGGTTTGTCTAGACATCACAATTTGGCGCTTGTCAAAGTCACTCAAATCCTTATGCTTGCTTGAAAAAAAGGTTCACTTGCTGCCTAATATATCCCACCCACTTCTAGCTTCCATTGTAACGAGATATTTAAAATGTAGCTACTGTGAGAAGGGCCAGATTGTAATGGCTAGAAGACCAGGTCAGAGCCACTCCAAAACTGCAGCTCTTGTGATATGTTCACAGACTGCAGTAAACAGGCACTATCAAAAATGATCCAAGGAAGTGAAGCATGTGAAATGAAACCAGTTAACTGGCAACAGGATCATGGGTGGCCAAGGGTTACTGATGCACATAGGGATCGAAGGCCAGCCATGTAGTCCGATCCAATAGAAGTGCTAGTGTAGATCAAATTAATGAAAAGGGTAATGCTGGTTGTGATAGAAAGGTGTCAGAACACAGATCGTTATTGTTTTGGTGGCAAAGAGGGTGACCTACCCAATATTAGGCGGGTGGTCATAATGTTATGGCTGAGATCTTAAAAGAAAACTTAATACTATACATTACACATAATCCAATTTGAGGTTTAAAAAGGGGGGATTGATAACTTTTCAAGTGTGTATACATTTTGGGGACCCTCTTACATAAAATAACTTTTCCACACCTTTAAATTTAGGCTGTCGAAAAATGTCTTCTAATTTAATGCCTTTTAGTAATTTCAATTCAATTTTATTTGTACAACACTTTAAACAATTGTCATTGTCGCAAAACGGCTTTACACAATCATAAGAATTATGGAAGCTTGTATGAAATGTGAATGTGTATGAATCAAAATGATCAGATTGTCCCTGATGAACAACAGTGCCAAGGGCGACGGCGACAGGGGCAAGGAAAAACTCTCTGAGATGGCAGACAGCAGAACCAGACTCAACAGGGAACCCATTCTCATTTGGGTGATAATGGATAACAGGGATTGTTCTGCAGTCATACTGTGTGTTAAGATGCCGGAAGTTTAGTATAACAGGAGATGTGTTTATGTCAATATGGAGACAGTTTGTTATTGGAGGCTCAGGTAGACTATAGGAAACTCCAGTCCTGAACGATCGAGCGAATGCAGTCACAAGTACTCAGAGAACAGCTGTCAGCATCAGCCAAGGCCAGGGCCGTCTTCGTGGAAAAGTGGAACCGTCTCCAGTCACCACCATCTCCGGGCATCCATGCGATGAGATCCCCAACCAGAACCAGGACGAGTCAGACAGGTCCAGAGGGCAGAGGGGGTTTGGGTCACTGGCAGCTCAGGAGCGACATGTATAGCTCGACAGAGAGACAGGGAGAGTTAAAGAGAGAGAGGGAGAGAGAGAGAGAGAGGAGAGAGAAGAGGAGAGAGCAGAAGAGAAGGAGAGATAACAGTTAGGTATGGTCACAGTCGCACAATGTATAAGGTGAATGTACTGTATATTTAGTGCAGAGTGCAAGTACTTGCTTTTTTTTATCAGTGTCACTGGCTAGGAAATCTTTTCTGTTAAAAAAAAATAAAATAAACTTTGTCTGACCAGGTGACTAATTGAAAAATAATATACTGAGATCTCAAACTGGTAGACTAGGAGTGTCAAACTGGATCCAGAAATGTGCGTGTGTTCAGGTTTCATTCCAACCAAGAAGCTACACCTGATTCCACCTGATTAATTAGTTGTTCTTGGCTAGACTATGATGTGTGGCTTCTACTTGGTTGGAATGAAAGACTGGACACACACCCAACACCCACAGCCCTTTCTGGACGCAGTTTGACACCTCAGATGTAGACCATCTCTGTGAAGCAAGCTGTGTAATGGGGTGTGTTCCATTCATGGTCTTGTATCCATCTTAGAGTGAGGGTTATGTATTAGGAGCTTTGCATTCAGTAATGGTTCCTAGACTGATAGACCTTCACTGTAAGGTGCCAAACATACAGGTGCTCCTGGTTGACCTTATGGGACAACATATTGAAGTTGAGTGAAAAACTCTGAAAAATTGACCATTTTGGAGCTACAAGCAGAATCCTGTGGCCTGAATGCTGATTATTGTACAGTGTAGCCAGAATGCAGAAATATGTGTAGTAGATAATGAGGCCAGTCATGGGCCAGTGACTTACGTCTCAGCGTACTGTCCTGCTCCATTAGGAGGAACCACTGGCATCAATTGGTCTCATTTATCAACCTGGATGTGAAAAGATTTATGTGTAAATCATTTGTAGGATCATTTACACAAGAGATTTAGTATTCATGGAAATACTGTAGGTTCAGAAACCACTGTGCACATAAGCCATAAGCCATAAACGAATGCTATAGAAAGGTTTAGTGCACACCACAGCACGACTGAGGATGTTTAAACGCTGGGATGATTTTATGTGAGGATGAAAGCTGATGAATTGGATCCATTTGTCATATCATCTTCATTTAATGCTCTGAAACACTCTTGATCAAGTACTCTGGCCAAGACCCCTAATAGCAGTTTGCCCGTATGATGTGCTTGGTGTCCATGCAGGGGCACAGGCACCATTTTTCTTTAGTCAAACCTAAGTTACATTTTCTTTCATTTGTTTCCAGATGTTAACATTTTATACTGCTTACTATTTTTATATTTATTTATATTATTAATTTATTATATTTTTTAGTATCAAAACCTCTACCACCATTCTTCCTTTCACCATATTGCAGGCATTTCAAGCTCCTGTCCTTTGAGACTAAGTGCAAATAACGTGTGTTGGGAATGTGCTTGGTATGTAATGCATCAACAAGGTACACAAAAGAATACAAAGAAGATGAGCATATTTGAACCTAAATGCTGTGGATTATTTTGTTGTTTATTAAACAAATATTTGCAGACCATTTTAATTAATGATTAATAAATGAAGTTCAGTGATTTCATTTGGCATCAGGTCCAATACAAACACGTCACTTCTGGGTCCAGACACTATTATGCTGGCTATAAATGCTACCTTAACAATTTGTCTGCTTGCAGGTTTTCCCTCACTAAGACCAACCCTGTGTGATTTTATCTGAGATGCTTTTGTGCAAAGGAGAGAGCACCAGATGAAGTAATGCTGCCCTGGCGATTGATGTATTTCAGTTGTTCTGGCATTATATATATACTGTATAATAATAATAATAATAATAATAATATATTATTATTATTATTATTATTATTATGCTATGCATACAATACAGAACATTTGTGCTAAAGAAGCTATTTCTGAAGTTTTTCGCAACAAGGAAGTGAGCAATCTTGGATCCCTAAAAATTGTGCTAACTTCAGCCATTTTGGAGAGATTCATTTATGTTCCCCAAAAATGGCCATTTTCAGTGTTATACTGTCTCACTACAAAATAATAATTTCTAGAAGCATATGACCTGTATAAATTGTTGCTTAAATTGGTTTTTGGTAAAAGCTCAAAAAGCAAAAAAATCTATAGTGACTGTAATCATGTCAAATGAATGTTTTACCCAGGTAATTTCACCTATGTGAGACAATAATATCTATACAATAATATCTAATAATATTTAGCAATAATATCATGTTTTGGCCGATATATCTCTATATCATTATTTGTTTTATCTTTAATGATAAAGTGATGAAGCTTAAAGTGCTAAGGTCAATAATATGAAATACTATAAAACCCAGAATGTGTTTAACATGAGAATTATGAGGAAAATCATGAGGGAATAACTTGCAGGTTTGATTTATTTAAGGGCATTGTTATACCCATTTCACGCAGGAAGGGTGCTGTAAGGCTTTGTCCACTAGATGGCGCTAAATTCTCATCGAACGCATGTAGTAGGCGACTGCTGTTGATTTTCAGCAACTTTGCCGTCTAACATAAATCATCGCAACGTGAACAATTATTAACGGCATCCTAGGTCTACTCTCAAACACGCTAAGCTTTAAGGATTAAAAACAAAATAGGTTTACATTAAAAACCTTAATACAAAGCAAAATTAACGCAAAAATAAATTCATTCATTGTGTTGTTTATGTACACTGATCAACCAGATTATTAAATTATTATTGCCCAGTTCTGTCCCATGTCTACAGGACCATGTTCGTCTGACCCACACACTGCAGGGAATGATGGGTCATGACCGGTCCACTCCCAGCTGCCAAGTGCCAAAGGCATACCTGAATAATTATTGCATATTTATATAATCTTCTATTTAAGAAAAAACACATTATTACCTTGACATCTGGAATTGTGTGGGGGAAAAGTCTTAAAACTTAAAGCAAGCATGTCTTTAAACTTTCTAGAATTTACGCTCTTTAAAATGTTTTTTATTGTGAATTGTTTTTATTTTAATTATTATGAAATGTTATTGTTAATTTAATTTAATTAATAGCAATTTAAAATGTTACATATTATTATTATTATTATTATTATTATTGTTGTTGTTGTTGTTATTTACCAATTCTGCAAGTGGGCACCAGAAGTGGCCCACATCCAGCTGCCACATCTAGGAACCCTAACAGCACGACCAGATGAATTAAATAACATTGATTATTAATTATAGACCAGTAACATGGTGACAGGATCATGGTCACCCAAGGCTCATGCCTGTGGGGTGCGAAGGTTAGCTCATCTGGTCAGATCCCACAGAAAAACCAATGTAACACAAATTGCTAAAAAAAAAAATGTCAATGCTGGCCACGATAGAAAGAATCAGAACACTCAGTGCACCACAACCTGCCATGATCAAGGTTTCTGATCTGACCATCAAATTCCCCAAATCTCAATCCGACCCCGCATCCATGGATTG